>CAMOHE010039880.1:0-23917 GCA_946598075.1 Artocarpus hirsutus | reverse complement strand
TATATATATATTTTGTTAGTAAGAAAAAACTACGCAAACGACATTAGAGATAACTTAATGACGAATGGCGTCTATAAACAGGTAGAAACGACATCAATTTGAAGGACGTTTATAAGCTACAGCCTACAAGTCGTTTACTAGTTGTTGCCCTAAGGGCATCAATATAGATACCGTTTAGAGGGGTAACTTAGATCAATGGACCTCTAATTTGAAAGGGAAATTATATGTTGATTTATGTCATTAAGTTATTTTCAAACGATAATTACATGGAAGAAAGTTTAATCACAAACGAAAAATAACACTTTGTTAACATCAAGAAAACTTTTAGATAATTGATTTGGAAATAATAGGGGAACTCTTGCATGAAATGACAGCAAACACCATGTTGGGTAGGCGTTCCTTTTTGTCCATATCTTGTTCTTGTCTAATGAAAAATTTTAATCCAACATTCGTTTTTCTTGTTTCTCCAAGTATTGTTTCAAGCTTGTATCACATGAATCACGTCCTAGGATGAAGAGTAGCAGCTCTATGCTACATGCTGTCCAAAGCAATCTTTGCAGGAGAGTCAAATTATGAAAGTAATCTAGGAATAAACTGTAATATTAAGAAGAAAAGCGTGTAAATTACATGCAGTGACTTTATGAAAATATAATCATTAAAAATTATTTGGACTAAAGTTACTTTTTCAAAGTTAGTGTTACACGAAATTAAATAGAAAAATTACATTAAATAATATAATTTTAATTCTTAATATAAACAAATAGTATACTTTTAAAAATATTTAAGTATATAATATTTTTAAAATTACATAATTTTTTTAAACATTTAAATTTTTAATTTTACTTTTTTCTCTCTTCTTTGCTCCATTCCGTGTCTTCTCCATTCTGTCTCTCTCTAATATTCTCTTTTATCCGTCGTCGATCGCCGTCTTTCATCGTGGCTTCCATCATCAAAGCTCATGTCGCCATCATCCTCGAGATTTCAGCAGATCTAGACTGAGATCAACGCAACACCTCTCTCCTCACCCACGGAGTCGCGCCACCGCCTCAAGCGAATTCTGGTCATCTTCCTCGGCCACAACTTTTCCCAAGTTTGCTTGTGTCGTCGTCATCCTCCACCACAGCAGAGCTTGCATTGGCATCGCTCACCATTACTCCTTATCGCGTCTCGTCTCCTCACCAGCCTCCTCCCTCACTAGATGTGGTCAAATTTGTGTTTGAGCGAGTGAATCTCCTCACAAGCCTTTTCTCTTCGACTGTGAATCTATCTCAACTAACAAACGACACCGCTAGATCGGCACTGATGAACTCACGACCACTGCTCACCAGCATTCTCGCCAAGGCTTCGACACCACCAGTACACGACCTTTGAGATCTGGTCTTCCGGTGGAGATTAACTGTGCCAATGGAGATCAACGCCCATTTCTGGTTTGGCGAGCTGCAAAGAATCGTCGCTGTCATTTTGGTATCCGCCGCCACCTCTTAGGATCAACGCTGCCGTTGTGCCACCACCACGATCTCCAGTGCTGGAAGTGATTTTTTTGTTTGTTGATGTGTTTGTTAAAAAGTTTAAATTAAAAGTAAAATAAGAGGTTAGAAGTAAATAAATTTGTTGATAAATAAAATATTCTGGTAGGATACAAGATATATCCCACCTGAATATTCAGAAATGACCAACTATTTTGTTTAAAAAATAATAATTTTTTGCGCTGGTTCCTAAGATTGGGGTCGGAGATGACCTACTATCGTTGTTGTGGAAAAGAAAAATAGAAGTATACAGAAAATGTCCTATCAAGATGTCGCGCTTCGGAGTATGGGAGGTGATGTGGTAGATCAATTAAGTTAATTAAATAAAAATTTAGTTAAAAACTGAGTTTTAGGATCAATTTTATTAACAAAAATATGATAATTTTAAAATCGTTTATTTAAAACAATCAGATATAATATTCGAACAAATAAAATAATAGAAGAAAATAAGCGAAGAGAAGATAATAAAATAATAAAATAGAAGGTGAGGTGAGAATGGGTCCCACTGACTCACATCTTGTGCACACACACAGTACTGACAATATTATAATGCAACCACAATCCAAAATAAAAGAGAAGATTAAGATCTTACATGCCTTAAATTTTTGTAATACAACCTACCCAAATCGTCTATTGGTCGCAAGTCCGGTCAGCGGACTCTTCTCCGATCCTAAGCTGATATCCATCTATAGGATAAGATGTTAAAACAAATAAAAAGTGAACGAAAAGCTCAGTAGGACTATAATTTAAAAATATTTAATTTTAAAAGGAATTTCATTAATTAAGTAAATATATAGAAAACAAACTAGAACAAATAAATAAATAGATAAAAATTTAAAAAAAGCTCTATCTTACCAAAATAGTTTAAATAGGTCGACTAGAAAATACCATTTTCTTTTCCTGGGCAAACCATATGCAAACCATATGTAAATAGGTCGCGCACTACACGATCCGATCTCTGACATGGCATCATGCCTCAATATATACATATATATCTTTTCATGATTATTAAAATCTCTTTTTATCAAATATAATCATTTACATTCATTATGAGGTTTATTATGAAATCCACCTCAATCTACTGTTTGTGGAAACATTCAATAAAATCCTTTTTCAATTAGTTATTTAAAACATCTGATAAAAATCCCTTTTAGGTCAAAAATCATTTTAAAATCGGGTTATCAAAGAAAAAAGGTAGAAGTTATACCTTGATACTCGTGTTGGTGTTCCACACCGTAATCCTGGGCCGCTATACGTTAGCTCCGCGGATCCACGTACAACCTTAAATACATAAACTGCATCCATCAGTATCTAACTTGAGATATCCTATGTTACTCAATCATCTCATGGTGTCCTAATGTGCCATTTAGGTTTACAAAATTGGAGTTTCAATCGGGGTTCAAAATGGTAAAAACTGGTAAAAAATCACAAAATTTCATCATGCCCAGTCGCCCTGGTTTGGCCTGCAGGAAGACCAAGTCCAGTTGGCTGAACTTTTTCAAGTTTGACCTATCGGTTGGATGAATCCGGCCTGCCGAACACGAAGTTCGGCTTGCTGATCTGAAAAAATTTTAGAATTTTTCAGGCACGGGTCTCGGCCTCCCTAAGCCCAAATCTTCAATCCTAGCTTGTTTTTTCAATTCTCAGTCATGGGTAATGATCATAATTGATAGAAAAACATAATAGATTACTTTTTAATGCTTTAAAACAAGTTTTAAATAAAAAAGTTCAAATAAATCTAAAAATAGAGAAAAATAAAAAATCTTAATTTAAATCCATTTTTTATGAAACGAAGCTTGTATTCTAGTTATTCTAAGTTCATCTAACCTAAATTGAAGGTTTTCTAAGCTTAGAAAAGCTTAGATTTCAAAATGCAAGAAAAATTAAAAAATTTAAAAAGTTTTGAAAATTTAGAAACTAACTTCAAATCAAAGCTATAAATTGAGTTTGTGATTGCTCAATCATGTTCCCGAGCCTCCAATCCACTATCACGAAGCTTGAGATTGAATTTTTTTTTCAAAATTTTTGAGAGAAAATAAGAGAGAGAAACAAACCGAGAAAGAGAGAGAGATTGAGAGTGCACGGGAGAGAGAGAGAAGAGAGAGAGCGTGAGTGAGAGTGAGAGAGAGGGAGAGATTTATAAAGAAAATAAAACGTTGTTTTCAAAATTACCATGTCCTGCACGTGGTTTTCCAAAGTGGGACGTATTAGTCATTTGATAAATTGTTTTGTTTTAAAATTTAAAATAACAATTAAAAATAATTAAGAGTAATTAAAAATTACTAAAATAATCAAAAATATCATAAATTTAGAAATTTCACATAAGATCAAATTAAGTTTAAAATATTCATTATGACACAATAATTCACCATTTTACATATTAATAACATTTAATTAATTTCGAGGTGTTGTACAATAATAATAAAATAACCTATAACATATTAAAAATATCTTAATAGAATAGTTCTATAATAAGTTTTCAACATGTGTCTGATAAATAATTAACTTAAAGATTGCCTACAATAAAATTAATATGGTTTCACGCTCGCAATTTCATGATTAATTCAATTAAAAAATAACAATCATTTATGTATTATTTCTTCAAATATATACCTCAAACTACTAGAAACTCAGTAGGCTCTACATATAATATTAGAGTGAGTGACTATCAGGAAAAAAAAAATAGATAAATGAAAAAGAACTAGTTCTTTTGCTGTATGTACATGTATTTATTCAAAGCACTGCAAATACAAATTCTAAGCAGCACTATAAAAAATGTGCAGAAAAATAAAACTAACTTAATCTTCCAAAAAAAGCTATGTAAATAGTAAATAATAAATAACAAATAATAAAAACTAACTCCTGCAATGCTGTTCAAACTGTGGATCACCACTTCAAATTCTACACTTGTCCTCTTGTCAAACTGAAGGATGCAGCAGCATTTGTTAGCTCCGTCTTTGAATTTTCCATATCATTTAAAACATTGTATTCGGTTCCCACAATTTTGTTCGTCCAAGATTGCTCCCCGCTGCAACAAATAATTAAAAGACAATTTCATGAAAATTGAAAACTATATTTCTGTAATTTTATTGCACATATTATGTGGTTGTATATATAGAGATATAAGATTTCCATTCTAATAAATACCTTAAAACATAAGGTTCCTGTGATCTGTCATCAAGTATTGGATCAAATGGAATATCATCATATTGAGACGCATCTAATTCTTGTTGAATTAGATAATCATGTGATGAATACAAGCTGGAAGATTGACCAGTTTCAAGACTACTAAAGCTATGGTTTTGGATCATGAATGGTTTTAGTTGGCTCTCTTCGTAATTAGAATTTATATACATATTATTGATTCCATTTTGAAGCAAATCCAAATTCGGAATGATGGGCAGGCTTAGACTTGAATTGGATTGAAAGATATGATTTTCCTGAGTCGGATCTATCAGGTCGGTGTTTGGAGTAATACTTAATTGCAAAGAAGAAGAAGTACTAGAGGAAGACATTGCTTGTTGTTTGCAAACTGCAAGCCTTGCATGCACATGATGGAGCTCTTCAAGTGTGTATTGTAACTGAGCTTGTAATTGATTTATGATTCCTAGACAACCATGCACCGGAAACCTAGCACGCATCGCCGATTCAAAAATTATCGATGTCATCGCGTCTTGTTTGCACTCAGGGCGCACCACGTTCAAGATATTCATTATGTTGCGAACTCCATACAATCGATGCGCGTGGTGGAACTTCTCGGGCTGATCAGCCGGGAAGAAGGGGGCAAGCGGGCAGTCCTTGGAGCACTTCCTTCTTTGGTATTTGCACGCAGCACAGGCCTGGCTTGTGCCCCCTTTTATTGTCATTGTATGCGCAAAATTTGCGCAAAATATTAGAAGAAATGAGATCGAGATGAAGGTAAAAAAGCAGTTAGGGATTGGTGAGGAAGCTGACGATGAATATGGGAGGGAAAAGACGTGGCTAGATCTTCTTTGAGAAAGCATTAAGGTGGGGATTAGAAGAGGACCAAGTCAAGTGTTTCTTGTTCCATCCTTCAGGGATGTTCGGTGAAGTTTTTTCCCATTCAATTGGCAAGACCCGTTCATGTTGGAAGTAATATCTGCAAGTCTAGTATTTATAGACGAAACCCCAATGCAAAAAAAATTTGATGGTGAACATCTGGTTTAAATTTGTCTTAGTTAAGCGGCGTATTTTCAACATTTTCAGAAAAAGTGGGTATTTAAAAAAAAAAAAAAGAAGAAACTTTGGTAACAAGAATTTTATTTTTCTTTTTGTTTTTAAGAAAAAGTAAAAACATTTCTGTTGGGATGATCTTCAACTCTCGGATATGGATAGCGTTGTTAGTAACTGACAATTACGTGCTTTAGGTAGTTTTTGACCAGTTCACGCTTGACACTTGTGACTTAGATGATGTGTTTAGGCATAGGAAATGTACGGATGGAGAATTTTCTACCAGCAAGCTCAAAAGAGACATAAGGATTAATTTAAGCACAGTTTACGTACAGATTATTTCCCCTTATTTTTATTCTTGCATCCAGAGTTTGATTTCTGTAACAAAAAAAAAAAAAACACTTTGATTTCAAAAGGAAATATCAACGGGTTTTTTTTCCCCTAAATATGGAAAATTGGATATCATTTTTTCTGAAAATAATTGAATGTTATTTTATGTAGTGAAATTAATAATATATAGGTAGTTCTAGAAATGAGTTTGAACTAAATATTTCAGTTTATATGTATCAATTTAAATTTTATAAGAAAAATTACTACAGCAAAATAAGTTTGAATTAAGATTTTTTCTATTCAAAGTTATTTCTTAATTTTTCATTCATATGATATCAATTTAAATTTTATGAGAAAAATATTGCAGTAAAATGAGTTTGTTTAAAAATGTTGCAGTAAAATGAGTTTAAAACAAATTTTCTTTGTTCAAAGCCATCTGCCAAATGTTTTAGGAGTATTTCAACTCTAATTGCAATTCTTTTCCTAAAAAGACACTCATAATTTAAAACAAAATATTGCGACGCTCTTATAATTAGAGGCATGTGTATTTTAGCCAAACATTTGTATTCAAAATTGGATTATATATGTCAAAAATATCATATTGGCGTCTCTCTGAAAAATATGACAAGATAACGTAAACCGATAATTATTAAGCGATTTAAATTTTGAAATTCAGAAATATTATCTTCTAGGAGGTACCAACTTCAAATTCAAATTGAAAACAAGTATACGCTTCAAAATAATCAAAATCAAATAAGGATATGCTAATTCACCCACAAAAAACAGAACATGCAAGGATCACCTCATAATTATCCAATTATCTATTTAAATACATGTACTTATCTTTTAAATTAATAGGTTGTTTGAGAATTAAGTCTGAACAAAAAAAAATGAATTTACATGGTAGCAATTTAAATTTTATGACGGTAGCAAAATGAGTTTGAATTTAGATTCTTTAGTTCGAACTTATTTTTTCAAATTGCTGGTAAAATAAGGTTTTATCATTTTAGTACCATAGGAAATATTATATTTATACTTTATTGTTTAGAAAAAATTAAAATAGTACCTATAATTTTTGAAAATATAATTCTAGTACCCTAAATTTGTGTTTTATGACATGAAATTTTTAACTTACTCTTTTATTAATGTACTGTAAATAATTATTTTATAAAAACTACTATAAGAGAAAATAAATTGAAATAATGCCAGAAAATGAATAAGTCCACGAATATGCCTTTTTTTTTCTAAGTTTTGTTTAATCTTTTACTTTAATTTTTACTATAGATTTAAAATTTATTTTGGGATTCATTAATAAAAGAGTACAAAGGTAATTTTGAAGTCAAAAACATAGACTCGGGGTACTATAATGATATTTTTAAAAACTACAGAATACCACTTTGATATTTCTGACAGAACAAGATACCAATATAATGTTTTTCTAAAGCACAAAGTACCAAAGTGATAATATCTTTATAAAATACTATAAATATGACTATTTTATTCTGTTCTTTTAGCATTTTATGCACTAGTTACTTATTTGCTTTCTGCATCTTTAATTGATGGTTCATTAGTGAGGACCTGAGGTCAACGTGATTATAAACTTCATGATTGTGAGGCCAATTTTCACCGTAAACTCACACACATTTGAATTTACTAATTACATATTAAAATAAGAGAAAATTACAATTTTATCTCCTGGCCTTTTTTTGCCATCTAAATTTTATCTCCGGGCCTTGATTATGACTCCGGTATTTATCACACAAACAAAATTTAAGAATAAACCACTAGCTCCTATGCTCTGCAATTCTTTACAGTCTCGATAGCTATCAAGGTGTTGACATTCCAGCCACGTAACTTTGCTGCTCCTCTTTTGCGTAAGCTGTTAGGAATAAATAGGGAAACAAATTAAGATGGTAACTAGCGGACAATATGTTGACTAAAATATGCAAAAACAAATAAATTAAAGGAGAAGGAAAAAAATGTCAGATTTTTAAAACTTGTTGAAGTAAATATCAGGTTTTGAAAATATTTATAGCAAATAGCATATTTACAATGTAAATATTAAATAAGAAATATTTACATTGTAAACAAAGGGGTAAATATATTATCTACACTGTGAATTTATTTATTATGTAAATAAAAAATATTTACACCTTAAACAAAGAGCAAATAAATATTTACATTATAAATTTGAGATTTACTGTAAATATTTTTAAAACTTGCTATTCACCCCAATTAGTTTTGAAAAAAGAAAGTAATATTTCCTACCATTTCGATAAAGGGAAAAATAAAATTAATAAAACAAAACCCTACAACCAGGTCAGATTGAGCATATATATAAGCAAAATTTTGAGAAGATTGTAGCTAATTATAATACGGCCTATGGCCATTACCTCCTCGCTTATAAAACTTGCCGTTGCTGAAAAGCTTGTTCGTGGTGAGGCGGCTGATGTTGAAGAAGGTCCACTGTTTTGCAATTGGTTTTCCCAGAATCTCAAACAAACAATGATATAGCAATGAAGATTTTGGAGCTTTTTTCAATACAACTTTCCGGAGCAAGGGAATAAAAATGCAAATTTCGATTTTAAATAAGTTATTAAAGCAGTTTGTCCTTGAATTATGAGCATAAAGACACCTCAATCCCAAGTTTTTTTTTCTTTTTTTTTTATTATTTTAGTCGATGATACTAAAATTTATGAGAGGTTTTCAAAATTTAAGGAGACAAAATCATGTCTCTAGCTGCTATAATAACTGATAATATCGTAAAAATAGTTAAATAAGTGCAAAATATTTTTTTACTTTTAAGTATTTTTAACTGTAGTGAAAACAAAATTTTGCACATAAGGTGATTATTCAGTAAAATTTCAAGCTATAAATCACACCATGAACGCAGTATTGCTAGATATGCTAACAACCCCATTAAATCTTAGGAGAAATTTTTAAAACGTACATGAACTACTATAATTCAAATAATCCGTGTTGTTGTTAATGAAGAATATTGCCTAAAAAACACATATGCATATTAAGAAATCAGGTTAAATATTACAAGACCGGCGGTTTGATATTTTCTTTTATTTATTGGTGTTCAGCGGCGCAGTTATTTTAAACCATCGATAACATCAAACCAACCAAAATTCTTTGATAATCTTTTATTTTTTTTTCCAATACATGTTATTCTTTTTATAACTTATTAATGTTATCTGATGTTTTTATAATTTTAAGTATTTAAATGTGTCAAAGTTCGAAAGAAATTAGTAATTAAATTACAAAATTGACTCCAAGTTTTAACCAATTAAGATTCATTTTAATTACAAGTCTAAACCAACCAAATTGATTATTTACAATTTGGTTTAATTTGATTTCTCTTAATTTTAAACCGTTCAAAACGATAAAAAATATGTTAACTTCTTTGTTTCGTTGATAGGTTTTTCCTTCAAATCGATCAAACCTACAATGAACACCTCTTGATTAATTTTCTACAATAAGAAACCCTTTACTAATCAAACCCAACGACGTAATTTTGCGTACTTAGGATTGATTAATCTATGGAGCTTCTTGATTAATCAATGGAGGTTAAAGACTATAATACACTAATTTGAACAGCAGACATACCTCATTAAGACCGTACGTGTACAATCTATTATTCTTTACCACTAGTTGAACTTTCCGTGATCAACGTCCGCCGTTCAATTTTCTTCGCTATATAGTATATTCTAGAAAATCCACATGCATGCATCTTGGCCAAGAGATTTATTTTATCTTCCTTTTCAGATATCACTTTTTTAATAGATATCATGTTGTAATAAAAAATTGTAGTAAATATATTTATTATGTAAATAATTTATTTATTTCTTATTTATATTCTTATTCATACTGCAAATAGTTTTTAAATATAAATAATTTATTTATCTTTTTATTTACATAATAAATAAACTATTTTTATAAATCTACTATTTAATATAAATATTTTCAAAATCTAATATTTACTTTAAAAATTTCAAAAATTTATTATTTATTCATTCTCTCCCTTTTATTCAGTGCTGCGAATATCAGGTCAAAAACATCTTTAATCTTTAATTATGTTATGATAGATTGATACGAAAACAAATATTATGGAAGCTTCCTAGCTAGTCAACGCAGTTTTTAAGTCATCGCCAACATTTCTATATATCTATACGTATATAGATATATAAATTCCACAAGTTCGTGCATCAAACGCAAAAGAAGAAAAGAAGAAAAAAAAATGGAGTTTTTCAACGAAGCCAAGGCCGTACGACTCAAGAGCCACCTCGAAAAGTATTTGTACGCCGCCGACGACGAAGAGACCGTCCGTCAAGACCGGAACGGCTCGTCCCGCAAAGCCTGGTGGACGGTCGAGCTCGTTGACGGCAAGAGCCACGTCATCCGTCTGAAGAGCTTTTATGGAAAATATCTCACGGCCTCCGACGAGCCCTTTCTCTTAGGCATGACGGGGAAGAGGGTCCTGCAAACGACAATAGGCTCGAAAAACGACATGTCGTTGATCGAGTGGGAGCCGCGGACGGAGGCGTTCCAGGTGAAGCTGAGGAGTACCAGAGGAGGGAAGTACTTGCGGGCCAATGGCGGGACGCCGCCGTGGCGGAACTCGGTCACACATGATGTTCCTCACCGGACGGCGACTCAAGATTGGATTCTTTGGAGTGTGGATGCGGTGGAGCTCATGACGGAGGAGAGTCCTGTGAGATGTCGTTTGTCTCACACGTCGAGCTTGTTGTCGTCGTCGTCGTCGTCATTTTCCGACTGGTCGGATACGGGTTCTCCGGCGCGTGTTGGTTGTGTTTCTATGGGTTCTGGGTTTGGAAGTTGCAGGGAGGTATGACATTGTCAAATTTTTGTTCTTGATACGTACGTGGTCAATATTATGTGTCTAATTAGTAATTATCACAGTGATTATGACTTTTTTGAGTATATGTTCCCTTGGACTTTTTATTATATTTATGTTTCATTTTTTAGGAGGTATAATGTCTCCCCTTTCCATTCTAAAGTACCTATATGTGCTTTATTAAATTTGTGTTGTTATGGAAATGATCACAATATAGATGTTGATTTTATTGTCTAATATTGCATAGGAAGATCATAACTTTGACAAAGTATGTTATTTCGACTTTTGGAAACAAAAGGCAAAGAAATTTTTCTCAAATTCAGCTGACATGAAAACCACTAGCTAGTTCTTTTTTTGCCCTCAAGAGAGCCAAATCTTAAATATTTGTAGAAAAAAAACTTCTATGTTATCATGTCAGCATCTTTAAAATAAACTAACAATAGAATGAAATATTCCTTTTTCATATCTTTTATTTTGTAAATTAGCATATTGAAAGTCATTTTCAATTAAGAAATGTTTAAATTCCAGGAGTCAAAATGTGATGTCTTGGCCAATACTATACAGTCAGAATTAACATTGTAAATTATCAAACGGACAACTAGCTAAATAAAAACATAATATATATATATATATATATATAGATTATGCACCTTGTTGACTTCATATAAAGAACACATCAAATCTTAGTAGATATAACAAGATAACAGACTTATGGATTACCGTGTCAATTGTGATATAATAGATAATAATATATCCCAGACCTTGCCAGAACCTACACAGGTTTGTTTTGTTATCGAAACCGAGAAAATTTGAGATGTTACAATGAAAATACAAGACCATAACAGAAAACTACCAGAAATAATCAGTTTGTACGCGTGGCTCACACGGTAAAAAAACAAAAAAAAAAAAATTCCGTATAAGAATCGCAGATTTTCCTCCCCTAATGCGATCAAAATTTTGACTCTAATTTTATAGACCAGTTTTCAATCCAGAATTACATTTCATTGCTTCAATCCAAGGTATGATGTGCGAAATATCACAATGTGTTTTTTTATTATACGAACATTTATTGAGATCTAACGTGATTCAGTTGTGTCTCTTTTCTTTTTTTTTTTTTTTAAAAAGAGTGGTATGGAGCTCTTCCAAAAAGCCAGGGTGGTACGCCTGCGGAGCCACCACGAGAAGTACCTATTAGCCGACGACGACCAAGAGTCCGTCTGCCAAGACCGCAACGGCTCCGTCAGTAACGCGAGGTGGACGGTGGAGCTCGTCGAAAATACCAGCGCCGAACTGCTACGGTTCAAGAGCTGTTATGGCAAATACTTGACGGCGTCCAACATGCCGTTCCTCCTGGGAATGACGGGGAAGAAGGTCCTCCAAACACTGCCGACCAGGCTGGATTCGTCCGTCGAATGGGAGCCGATCAGGGAAGGATTCCAGGTCCGCCTCAAGACTCGAGACGGCCAATTCCTCCGTGCCAACAGCGGAATGCCGCCGTGGAGGAATTCGATCACGCATGACATCCCTCACAGATCCTTAACGCAGGATTGGGTCCTGTGGGACGTCGACGTCATAGAGCTTCGTCCAAGATCTCCAAAACGTTCCCTGCCTGCAGCCACGCCTTCTAGCCCTCCACCTGATTCGTGTTCCGAACCGGCCTCCCCGACCAAATTTGAACCTTCATTTTCTAATTTTCCCAGCCGCGAGGTTTGTTCAGATTTGGTTATGTTACGTTATTGTTAAGCGTTAAATGCACTGATTCTTTATCATTGAGAGCAATTTTTTTTAAAAGAAAAACAAACAAACAGAAACAGATACAAAAACTTACAATAATTCATCCTCAATATGAGAATTGCAATTTCAAAAGAAATAGCACACTTCTCAAACTCAAGTCTTTTCTCTAACTTCTCAAAGTTATCCGAAAACTAGAATAATGAAATTAATAAGCTGAAAATCCTCAAGCACTTATAATAAAATTTTGCTGTAGGACTCTGCACCTGCCATCATGGACGGAACCTTCCACGAAGGTTGATCCGCATGCCGTCTTGCACCAAGATAATAATTAGGCTCTATAACTTGATTGTTATGTAATGGCAGACTCTTGTTTAGTACTTTTGTTGCTCTTCTCTAAGGCTTTGTTTTTATTTCTTGAATTGCAGTCAAGTGATTCATTTGATGGCGTGGTGGTGAAAGCCGAAGGAAGGATGATCTACTACCAAGTGTCTAACGAAAACGAAGATAAAAACGATGCAATTAAAGAGCTTTCATTTGCATTCAAAGGCAGCGGCGTTGAGGAGTTGAAGCAAAAATTGAAGGAAGAGACAGGCCTTGACGACATCATCGTCTGTTCCCGCAATCCGTTAAATGGGCAGCTCTATCCCCTTTGCTTGCATCTTCCTCCCAACAATGCAGACATGCATGTTGTAGTTGTTTCCTCATCATCTGAAGGTTAGTTTTCAAGATGCACCTTTTTATTCAGTTCTTTTTTTTTGTGTTCTCATCTCTAGTCATCTTGATTTCTAGAGCGACTTTTATGCATGATGTAGTGACTTTAGAAACATGCTTAAAAAAAACATTTTTGTTTACGTTGGCTTACCAATGTGCGGATCATATAGCAATGGAATAGCAAATTAAGTTGCTATTTATCTTCAACTCAAAATCATTAACGATGGCTTAGGTCTGGATAGGGAAACAAAACTTTCCATTTATTTTCTTGGGCAATTTTAGATTTGGTGTGTAAATGTTGTCATTGACTTTCTATTCATGTCGATTGGACCATAATCACCTTGTGAACTTCAACAGCAGGAAAGTGATCACTGCAGAACGAAATGACACCGTTAAACATCCATACACTCTGTATATTCAGCTTCTTAATCTACTCAGACTGCCAATAAGCCTTTTTTGGAGAAGGTTACAGGGATTGTTTTCTTTTACTTGAACCGTTTTCTTTTACTTGAACCACCAAGGAAAGGGAGCTTTATTTGCAATAGCTATGAAAGCATTCTGAAGATTGTTATGGCAATTGGTGAAGTTTTTTTTAATTTTTGAGAACTTCCACGTGAATAAGAACATTTTTTTTTGACAGATTTCTGCTGTACGCTTTTTTTTTTTCCTTTTTTTCTTTTACAAATCAGTATCTGTCATGCGTATCAATTCTTTTTGTTGTATATGTTTCATAATATGGGGCTGCAGTTGAGAACTGGAACGAAAGGAGACGTGTTTCATTAACAGCTTGAAAATAAATTGTTTTACTGATACTATTCTCTCTCTGTTAGTATAATAACATTTTTTCAATTTTGCGGAGGTAGCGTAATGAAATTAACCGTGCGGTTTGGTGTAATGATACGCACATGTGAAACAGCACAGGATATTGAAAGTTAACCAGTTAAGATTCCCATCAACTATTATCATGAAAGCAAATATTTGTACGTTTCAGTATATTCTGCACAATGGCCGTGACTCAAGTCAGAAGATAATAAATCTAGCATTGCACATATCTCAGCTAGGCGTGAATGCACAACATTTCCTGAAACGAACTCATTCACTCTTCCATCAAACTCTATCATACTACAACCTGGGGTCTTCCTGATCCCCTTATCACTAATCACCTTCCATATCCTAACCGCATCTTCAGTTCTCCAAGCAGCCAAATAAATGTTTGATAACTGTACATATACGCCATCTTGTCCTGTCTTGTCCTCATTCTCTAGCAGCACAAGCTCCTTAACTGCAACCTCTGCAAGATCTATGTTATTATGGATACGGCACCCGCTTAGTAAAGCACCCCAAACAGAAACAAGTGGCTTCATGGGCATTCTTCTAATAAGCCGATATGCTTTCCTTAGTTTACCTGCCCTGCATAGCGGATCCACCACGCAGCTATAGTGCTCGTGCTTGGGCGAAATACCAAGTTGACTTTCCATGTTGTGTAACAGAAGCTGTCCTTCCTTTTGAAGCCCTGCATGAGTAAAGACAGTCAGTACTCCAAGAAGAACAACCCCATCAGCCCTGAGCCCATCATCCACCTGCATCCTCTCTAAACAGTGAGTTGCTTTTGCCGCCTACCCATGCAACGCAAACCCTCCGATCATGGCAGCCCAGGAGAACGCATTCCTTCTAGGCATCTTCTCAAAGACTACCATAGCCATTTCCAAACAACCACACTTGGCATACATATCAACAAGAGCCATTCCCACAGACACGTCGGATTCAAATCCTTTCCGCTCCCTAATGTGCTCATGTATCCACTTCCCTGGCCGAAGAGCTCCCAACTGTGCACAAGCTGCAAGTGCGGTAACCACGCAAAATTCATCAACCTCAACCCTCAATTCCAACATATCCCGGAAAACTCTCAAGGCCTCGGAAGCCAAACTACATTGAATATACCCATCCATAAAAGCATTCCGCTGGAAAAGATCTCTCTTAGGAATTTCGTCGAACACTTTCCTTGCATCCTTCATAACGTTACATTCCGCGTAAAATCTAACAAGCGCAGTCTGAACGTAACAATCAAACAAAGCCAAACCATTTTTCACCACCCAACAATGAACTTGTTTGCCTTCGATTTCCAAAGAGCCATTGTCGCATGCTAAAAGAACGAAGTTAAAAGCGAGGTTATCGTCAACTCTATCGCTCCCTTACAGTTCCAGCATGAGTTGGAAGTAGCGAAGAGACAAATGAGGCCGAAAGCTGCGGGAATAGGCCCTCATGAGGGTGTTGTAAATGAAGGAATTGGGTGTCTGGATTTGGTCAAACATGAGAGAGGCTGGTCAGCGGGCAGAAGGCGATGAGCTTGCTAATGGCGTAGTTGTTGACGTGGAGGCCGGTGGTGATGAAGAGGGCGTGGATGGGCTTCAGCTGACGCATGTTGGCATAGCGTTGCGCCAGTAACTTGAACCGCTTCCATGCTTGGACGCCGGTGCTGCCGTGGCTCATATGCGAGCATGTACATCTAAATGCTATGTTTATATGTGAACTTGATTTCAATAGTGACGAACTTGTTTTTAATGGTGACGATTCTAATGTTGGCAATTCTAACGGTTGTTGTATTTTAATAAATGTATATTTTAATAATAATTAAAGGTGTATTGTAATAAAAATTTAATCTTATTAATTATCATAATTTTTTTGACGACTATTAGATCAATTACAATTATATGATTTATATTATATAGTTAATAATAATAAAAGTATCTATTAAAAAAATAACCATTAAAAGTACGACTTTTTATGGTGCCTTGTCCGTCAAACAGAACACGTGAAAGTAAAAATCATAACATAATGATCATTGAACATGAATATAGTTGCCTAATAGTAGCTTTTCAGTTACTAATCTCTTGTTTTACGTCAATCAAACATCGATTGACATTAAAAATATGCAACAACAACAACAACGGTCATGTTATGAACTTTTTCTGCATATTATGCTGGATAAACCTCCCATCTAAGGAATCGTCGAAGAACTCTCTCTATACATACATACATACATATATATATATATATATATATATTAAAAATGCAAGTAAAACATGTTTGCAGCTATTATTGGGAAGTGTAGTTAGACTATGGTTATGATTTAAAACACTGTTGCATATAAGAGCTTCACATGATAGTAATTTTTTGCTTTTTACTATAATATATGAGAGCTTTATACTATTGATAACCACAATTATAGTTCTAACCAATATTGCCAAACAGTCTAACAGTCAGAAACAAACACTTGCTGTAAAATCACTTTTTTTTTTTTAGAATTTTCCTTTATTAAGTTGAAACTATAGCGCAAATAATGTTGACAGAAAAAAAAGTGACAATATGTCCAAGTTAGTGCTTCCATCTCGCCACCGCCATGTCCTTCCTCTTCGACCTTCAAAATTACCTTTGTTTTCATAAATGGTATACCTTCTAAATACAGAGCATTACAATGGGTAAAGAAAGAAGAAGAAACAGAGCAATTGTTTCTAAAGAAATGTAACACCTGTTATTTTTAACGGGTATAATTTTATATAATTTAATATTTAAGTGTACCAATTTATGTTTTTGTAAAATTTTGTTGCATTTAAAAATACCGAAATACCTTTGTTATTCTATTTATTTATGAAAATACCATTTGACATTATTTGGGACAAAAGTCTCTTAAGGAGACTAAAGGCCACTTGCTCCTAAATTCCCCTTTGTCCTCTTCTTTCTTTTTCTTCTTCCTAATCATTTCTTCTTGCCACTCACGTCTCTCTCCCTCTCACTCACCCTACTCTTCACTTTCTTTTCTTCTTGCTCTTCCACGACACTAAGGCAAAGAGCATCTAAGATTCTCAAGCTATTTTCTCACAAAATTTCACAAACAAGCCCTCACAAACTAATTGATCAAGGAAGTTTGACGTTTTCAAGATCAAACAACACTTTTGAACTAAGTTTTGAAGTTAGATTTTCAATACTTGTACTTTGATTTAAAGCTGTGTTTTAGTATAAAAGTTGTGAGAAATATATTTTGATGCTTATAGCTAATTATACAATGTTTTGTGCTTTAGATACCTGCAAAGTTGGATTGTGTTGTTTTGGGTTTAAGTATTTCCAAATTTGAATCATGTTCTTGTGTAAGTTTTGTAAAAATCAGAGTTTGATGATTTTAGATGTGTTTAATGCATGAAAAATTTGAGAAAAAGAGGTTTATATATGTTTAAATTTGATATTCTAAAGCTTTTGTACCTCTTTCATGTTCTGGGATTTGATAAAAATATGTTCGATCGAGCTTTGAAGCTCAAAAACTTTGAAAACAAAAAAAAAATGAAATTTTTCAGATTTTGTCTCAAGCGACAGGCCAAAGTACTGGCAGGCTAAACCCACCGACAAGCCAAACTTACTAAGCGGCAGGCCGAACTCTTCCAATTAACAGGCTAGCTAAGAAGTCCAAAGTCGTCTGTTTTATGGTTAGAAAATGTTCTAAAAATTATGTCTTTGTATTCAAAGCATGGAGAATAAAAACTATGGTTATTTTATACTTTTTAGGATAACAACGTGCTTGAAACTTGTGTGTGATGAACCTGATTTTGTAAGCTAGAAGTTATTAGTAAATTATTCAAAAAGAGGTAGGAATTCTATTACTCATCCTTTGTGAGGTTTTGTGGAATTAAAATTGGTTCTTTATATTGCAAGAGATATATATATGTTGAATTGTTATAATATGAAAATTACTGAAGACAATGTAATGTGAACTCATCTTGTAATGTACAATGAGATTAAACTGATTTGACATCTGTTATATAAATTAAAAAGCATGGTTAGGAAATATTGACTCTAAACATAACAAATGGATATGAGACAAATGGTAAGATGTGAAGAGGGCGACGGTTACGTTCTTAGACACGAAAACCCTCAAAGGTAAATAGGGGAAGGCGATGACGCTCCCTTAGGTTAAAAGTCACAAAACGAACTGTACAAGAATCAACTTGGTTAGGATCCGGTGTTCAATGTCCCTCACCTGACAACTCGAATGAATGATTGGGGTTGTCAAGCATGCCTTTGTGGTTTCGTTGAGTAGAGAGATTCTCAACCTTGTGTAGATACCCAAAAACATTGGTTAATTATAATATAT
Source organism: Artocarpus hirsutus (assembly GCA_946598075.1). Lineage (NCBI taxonomy): Eukaryota > Viridiplantae > Streptophyta > Magnoliopsida > Rosales > Moraceae > Artocarpus > Artocarpus hirsutus. Next base: position 5,421 of record CAMOHE010039880.1, on the reverse strand, counting down.
ATACATTTATGAAACTTGGTAATAATTAATATAGGGTATCCACTAGATGTGAATGTAATGAACTTTTATAAGATAAATAATGTTATTGAACAACTAATCATGCGAGCGTTAAGTTGGTAATTAATAAATCCTAAATGTGAGTAATGGTATTCCATATTGGACATGCTGATGCTCATCCTTATTATTTTTATCTTTCAGGTGGAGTTCAGTGTAACTTGTCCAAAGAGAAGTAGACGACAACACTGCTTGTTTTGTGTCGGGATCTCTTTAGTTTTATTATATTTCGTTTAAATATGTAAGAATCAAAAACTGTGTAGCTATTTGTTCACTGGAAACCATATTATGATGATGATAATGATTGTATTTTAATATTTGGTGCTACACTAAATTGTGTAATGATATTTAAATATGTTTTTGTTTTTTTGTTTATTTTAAAGACCCATAAACAATGTTTTAAAGTTTTGAAATAATATTGTTTAACTTATAAAATACTACTAATTCATATATAAGTGCGTTATAAGGAAGTATTACCTTTTTATTGTACTGAAAATATGTACAACACTTACTTATAAAATACTACTAATTCCCATATAAGTGCGTTATAAGGAAGTATCACCTTTTTATTGTACTGAAAATATGTACAACTGACTCCAATTAGTTCGTGTCTAACTAACCTTACACGAATGGACTTTTTACTGAAACTAATTAACTGGGTAGCTACTATTTACACAAACTAATTAGCTAGTCCCTAACTTAATCACGTTTACCTTATTTCTAAGCCTACCAACGAACACTGAAATACTACTGCTACTATTATTATTATTATTATTATTATATTTAATTTTGAAAATAAATAATGATACTTTACTTCTTGAAAGCATCATTTTTTAAAATAATAATGTATGCTTGACATCGACCTTATTTGGTCTCTCTGAACTGGTGGATCGAGATTCATTTACCTTCTACTTGAGATTTGACAAATGAGGTTTTCTTTGCTGATAAAGCTTTAAACTAAGAGAGAGACAATTTGGGTCATGTTTGTGTTAACTTAAATTTTCACGTCGAGGTCAATTAAGTCAACCTATGTGTCACCTATTTAGTTAAAATGTCACTCAATTTTTATTATCACAACCAATATAAGCAATATAAATGATACTTTACGTAGTCCACTTTTATATATATATATATATATATATTTTATGTTATGAATTTAAACCATAAATAATCTATTTTTTATTTATTTGAAGTAAATTTGTTAATTTTACTTTTATAAATTATTTGCCTATAATTTTTACTATTTTATAAATAAAAAATAACTCGAGTTAACATCGTGTGAATCTTATTATCAAGTTGGTTTATTTTTAGTTGTGTTTTCATTTCAAACCTAAATTGTTACTACTAATTTTATGAAAATTGGTTACTCCTAGAGACGTTTCGTATACGGTAATCAATAGTAATTATATTTTTAAAAAAGTAAAAGTGAGCAGCGTAATTTCTATGAAATTTACATTATCATGCTTTGTCACAAAATTTTTTTTTTCTCAGATTCCTAGAAATATTACTTTATTGTTTTTAGTTATATATAATAAATTAATATATCTTTTTCTTAAAAAGTCAAAAAATCCTCTAAACATTATTTTTAACGAACTAAACTACTGACAACAATTCTAAAAAGAAATACTAACAACAAAAATTAAAGTTTATAGAAAACATTTTTTTTGAGCTAAAAAGAAGAAGGAAATCCTCGATGGCAATTCTATAAAAAAAAACCCTAATAAAAGTGACTTTTAACGTCAAGATTGTGGTTCATCATAGACGGCACTGAGTGGCTGTGGATTGGCATGGGCCGGGACAGAGTTGTAGTCGTCGGGGCGAGGGCCAGTCGATAATGGGTGCCCAACGAGAGGCGAGCAACTTATCTGCCAAGGAGAATCAGATTCAGCGGGTAGGCTACCACATAGGAGCTATGGTAGCAATGGACTTCTAAAGTCCGATGGTGTCTAGTTAGATGGCAAGGTGCAACTACGTATGGTTCGACGATGGCGTGCGACGACGTCTGATTCAGCAGCAACATGTGATGGTGTCTGATTGGCGGCAGTGTGCGATGACATCTTACTCAGCGACAGCGTGTGATGGCATCTGATTTGGCGACAGCATGTGGCATCAAGGTGGCAACGATGTAGTATAGGGGTGGGTTGAGGAAATAATTGTTCGAAGATGAAAGAGCTTTTTTTTTTTAAAGGTTGATTTCCTGATATGTTTCCCATTGTATTCATAGTTCCACATGGAGACGAAGTTGGGAATTTTCATTAGATGACTGATAACTGTAACAAAATTTTAATCAAAGTCAATAGTTATAAATGTTTTACAATTGCTTTCGCGGGTTTTTATGCATAAAATATTGGAAGATGTCTTTTTTAATGTACGTAAGTAACATATCATTTGTCAATTTATCTCCCATTTGCTTCTGTACCATATTCTTCATAATATTTAAACAGCAAAATCGCTCTACATAATAATAACAACAAACGACAGAAGCAATACTAAGATTAGAATATGATAAACTAAGGATACATAATATTTTTATTGATTGGAGAGCTTTTAAAATATCTTGACATAATTGCTTAAACCGCCACATTAGTATTAGAAGAAAAACATATTATAACTAATAATTCATTTATAGCTTTATTTTTACAAATAATCATGTAAACATAATGAGTAGAGTATATTTAACTAATTAAATCCTAATTTTCATGAAAAATATCATCAAGATATTATCTTGAGATAATTAAGGCAGACGTTAGTAATTTTTTGTGTGGATTGAATATTACCATAAGTTAAAAAAAAAAAAAAACGCTTACAATTTCTGCCATAGTGATAAAAAAATAATCGTACGAACTAAAATATTTCAAATTAGTGTAGGATGTTTTTAATTTTCTCTCTCTTCTCACTCGTGATCTCAAGTCCCGATTCATGCTCTGTGATGCTTGTATATATTTATCATTTACCAAATATTTTTTTTTGTGGTAAATTTGGCATTTACGTAATAGATTCGTAACTTACCATACTCATCTTAATTAAGATAGGTCCATTATGTGAAACTATAAATTTATAATTTACATTGATCTTAGCTAAGGTTAGGTCCACACTTATCATAACTATATGCAATTTATAAATTCAGAATTTACATAGTAAATAAATTCATAATTTGCCACACTTATATTAACTACAACGTAGATTATATGCAACTTGTAAATTCAGATATTATATAATAAATTCGTAAATTACCAGTCAATAACTAATGTTAGAATTTACAATAGAACACGATTATATTAATTTACCACACTTATCTTAACTATGTGCAATTTGTAAATTCAAGATTTATATGGTAAATTCATAATGTACTGCATTTATCTTAACTAAGATAAATACATTATGTGTAACTTATAAATTCAGAATTTACATAGAAAATTCGTAATTTTCTAGTTAAGTATTAACGTGGATTTACTAAATTTGCCTAAGAGGAAGAGACAATTTAGGAAGTACATTAAATAAACTGATGCGATAAAATGACATTTTTTTAAATAGTTTTTTTCTTGTGGCAAATTTTAATCCAAGCCTCTTATATGTGGCCCCTGATAAACTAATCAAATCCTAATATCAAAATAATAATTATACTCAAATCTCTTCAACTCTCCAACTTTTTTCTATTATAATTTAATCAAATAAAGGACTGCAATTCAATTTTTTATTTCTTATGAAGCGTTTGTAAGGATTAGGTCAATTTACACACTACTAAGTTTTTTTAAAGTTAATTTTTTAAATTATAAGGTATAAGATCATGATTCAATTTGTAAGGGACTTTTATGCAATATTCACTATTTATATATACTTATTTATACAAATATATAAACGATAAAAATTGTGGGCTTAAGTCTGAAGCTGCATTCCCTCTGTCATTGGTCTACATCTGAATATTATAAATTACCTCAAACTAGATGAACGTGCAATAGTTGTGCATGACGTCTATGGTTTTGTCCTCTTAATTTTTAGTTGTCTAAATTTTAGGACTTTCATCCCATTCAAATAATTTAAATATTTACATACATACCATTGGTTCCATTGATAAGAAAATCATAATCATTTACTTCTTCTTGTCAAAACTTTATGTAAAAAATTCTAATTATCAAAATTGTAAATCTTTTACTTCTAGGATCATCATGTTGATCCCAATAGTTTATGATTTCTTTTAAACATGTATAGCAAACTATAAACACATTTCCCATCAATGTGGGAGAATTCACTTATTTGTTATCACATTCTTGTCCAATTAAAATAACTGACTTTTTAAAGACACAAGTATTGTTTGTAAGCTATTTAAGAAGTGAGTTGAAACTAAGATATAAAACTAAAAGTATTGTAATATGTGACACTGTAGCATACTTTTGCTGTACATGGTTTGAAATGGAATTAAGTTTGCCAAATACCTTATTGAAAATCAACGTACTTTTGAAGAACCAACTTAGGCTTTGTTTAGTAAGCCTAATTGGAACTAATAAGTATTAATTGTTATATTGTAAAGCTCTCACATACTATAGTGTAAAGCAAAAGTTTACTACAGTATAAAACTCTCACATGTTGCACTTTATGATGAAGTTTGGTGTGAAGTTACCCTTATACTATGCATGTAACTACAAAAAAATATATATGGTTTTCAATTCACATGTTTATCATCTTCTATTATTCAGCGACATGCACTTAACCCTTAAATTTATTTGTCATTTGATTAGATAATTAACATGTCGTAGAATCTGTTCAGTTGAAAAGTTTATAAGGTTTGAACCTGAAATTTCTCTACCTTTGGCAACCAAAAGCTTAAAGCTATTTCAAACCACAATGTGACAATTTGAACTCAAAACTTTCTCTAACTCCAAAATTATCTATCCTTATTTTTTCAAACTCCTAAAACAAACGGACCCTACTCACATTAAAAGTTGTCGTGAACGACATATAGCCTTTACTTTTGTCCTTTAATAAATAATAATGGTCTACACTGAAAAACGACATCTCGTTGGTTTCAACTTTTTTGATAATTTAATATGTATGCACATGCGCAGATACACCCATGCCCGGTTACCTACCTGCCTATTTGCTGAGAATCTAACACCCGACAACAGTGTGTCCGCGCGCATGAGCTTCACTTCGGCGCGCTTTCTCCTCCACTTTGGGCTTTCGTGTTCCACCCGAGAGTTTAGCTGTTTCCTTTCAACTCCCACGAGCCGCAAATTTTCTACCACTACTTTTGCCATTCCAATTGCCCAAAAGGTCAAAATGTCTATCTCTCAATTCTCAATGCTCTCAAAGCTTTGTTATGGGCATTCTCTTTTATGTTCTTTATGCTTGGTTTTATTGGAGATCCAT
>CAMOHE010039878.1:0-15270 GCA_946598075.1 Artocarpus hirsutus | reverse complement strand
AGTAAAGGGCTGTAAAATATGGTAATGATTTGATGAGTGTTTCATGGGTTATAGAGATTTTATGATTGCTAGGTATTTAATTTGTTATTACAGTAAATTTGATTGAACTTTTATTATATAATATTTTTGTATGATTATATGATTATATATGGTGTTGAAAAAATGGTGGAGTCACTGTATTATATGTTAAAATGATGATTATATGAATTTTGAGGTTTAAATACATTTATTTTAATTGTTTAAGAATAATTATTGCAAGTAATTCATTGACTGTTTTGGTTATAGTTATTTTTGCCTATGAATTCAAACACTTGTTTTGGATTGTACGAAATTTATTATAAAGTAATTTTTGGTTATGATGATGTTTTTAGTGTTTATTGCATGCAGAATTTTTATGGAAATATTTTGGGATGTTAATAATTTATTATGAGGATAATTGTGGGGAATGCTTTAGTGTATGATTTTAGTATCTGCCTTCTAAAGCATGGTTTGAAATGTTAGTAATTTATTTTAGGCTAATTTTTGAGTATGTTATAATTCTGTGAGAATATGACATGTTAGAAATTTTGTGGATTTTTTCCGTGATATGAAAATGTGAAAGTTGGACCTGAAATGAATAATGCTCACTGTTTCAATGTTGCTGGCAGATTTCATGCAGAATGTTATGTGAATTATTTAAATTGCTAAATGGGAATTTTTTATGATGAAAGAAAAATCATGGTAGTAGGTATATATGTTAAGTTTGTCTCTGCCAATTTTGGTTTTCAAATTATGAGTAAATGTTAAGTTACAAAATTTTAAATACATGAGGGTCAGATGTGTATATGTGTTGAAAATGTTGTTTTAATGTTTATGGTTAATAAAAATGCAAGTATGATGTTTTTTTGTGATATGATTTCTATGGTATTATGGTATGGTAATTCATTCATGAATAAATGTTAATTACCATTTTATAAATGCATGACATGAGCAAATTGAAAAGTGAGCACATCAAGGCCGCGGCGTTACCACTTTAAGAGTAAGTTTAAGTAAGCACTTGAGGTAAGTACATTCTCACCTGCAACATGATGTATTTATGAAAGCATGTTTATGAAAAGTATGAGTTTTATGAAAGGTTTGAAGTATATGTTCATGATGGTTTTATGATGATATTTCATGATGATTTTTCATGAATTTTAAGGCATGAAAGTTTATGCATGTTTTCATGATAATGTTTTCAAAGTATGAAAGTATAAGTAAGTATATATGTATCACCTAAATAAGTGTTGCACACCCAATGTTTATGTTCATGTTTATGATGTCCCAAAGGTTGGACATGTCATGTTTGGTTTGGGCTTTGCAACCCCTCTCCTCTCATGACGGCGCGCCTATGATGATGATATTATGGTGCAACACTTGGGCCCCTTAAGATAAAATGAATAAGTTTTAATACGGTTGGAGTAATGAAAGATACGTTCTTATGAAAATGTGCTTAGTGCACTGTTATGATGATGATGATGATGATGATGATGATTATGATGTTCATGAAATGTTTTAAATTGTGAGAAATACCATGTACTTACTAAGCATAAGCTTATTTAAGTTTTTCATCATGTTGCAGATAAGGGTAAGAAAGTGATGGAATAGGCGGAGGACATTGACAAGCGTGTGAGCTAAGGAGGATGATTTGCAAATGGAAGAACAAGGAAAGAGAATTTTAAAGAAACATTTTATGATTTTTCGATTTGAGTATGTTTATATTTTAAGGATATATAATTTTATAAATTTTGTGAATGTTTGTTTAATGTATTTTTATTAATTTTCTTCCGCATTTGAAGTTTTAAAACTTGTTTTAAAAAGAATTTTTTTTTTAAATTCGGCCTGCCGACCATACTGGTCGGACTGCCGAAGTTTTTCAATCGGCCTGCCGGTTGCTAAGCATCGGCCTGCCGATCTTGTGGATTTTGAAAACCCCATTCTGTAAGGCCTCGGACGGCCTGCCAATGGGTGACCTTCGGCCTGCCGGTTCAATTCAGCCTGCCGAAGGTAAAAGTTCGGCCTGTCGGCCGAGACATGTTCCAAGAATTTTATCTTTTGTTTTTCAAAGGCCATTTAATTTTAAATAATATTAGCAAACTATTTATACAATGTATATGGAAAAGCAAATTGTTTTAATTAAGAAAAAATTATAACTTCTTATAAATTGTATTTCTATAAAAAAAAAAAAAAAGGTATGTTAAGATCCTGGGAATGCTTTTCCAAACTATGGTTTCAAATGTATGTTATTAATTACAATAGTTTACTTCAGTTAATGTTTTAACGAATGCATGTAACGACATCTGTGACGTCCGGAAGGGCGGCGTTACATGATGATGGGCCTTAAACTGGGCCTCCTTAATAATATTCTCCTCCATATTAGGAATCACAAAGCTACCAGACGTACTCGGCGGATTAGCAAGATCAAAACGAATGACAATGCCCTAACTAGCTTCTTGGCCACTATGTTTGTCCTTAGTCATTTTCTCTATGCAACATGGAAGCAAAAGGTGGAAAAGTTTGAAGTGAAAAGTTTGAAGTCCTAATAGTCGAGAAGCCTCTAACTATGAAAATTAAATAATTCTATTTAGGAGCTAAATCTTGTGTATGAACTCAACAACCAAGTTCATCCTAAAATCAGAGGTTTTAATATGGGCCCACTAGCAGAAATTGCCATAAATAACCAAAAGACCTTGAAACAGATATTTAAAAGACCTCAGACAGCATCGACAAAGGTAAACACGACTTTCCAGACTCATAGAAATGCATTAATTACATGAAAATGAAGATAGAAGGTTTGGATGACATGAACTTATGAGTTTCAAGAACCAGGTATAGCAGCAATCTTCATAAAAACGTTCACTTGCACAAAAGAATCTCACTGAGGTAGTGTTTAGAGTTGGTTGGAGAGGTAGGAGTGAGAGAAATCAAAGCAAAAAAGGAGACCATGGTACTCTAGAATGATTTCGATAGAGTATTGGCTTAAGAGAGAAGAAGTGACGAGAAATGAATCGATTTTGTGGGTGTTTATAAGCCAAAAACCATCTTGGATATTAGCTATACGATCTATAGGAAACTTGATCTAATGGTTGAAATGAAGCTTCCCATACAATGGCTAAGATTTGGGCAGGAAAACATAACATCAAATCGACAGCCAACATGCATTCACTTAATACATGACGTGATGGTTGATATCCATGATTTAACAGCCCAATAATCAAGAGGTATCTTCAGTTGCATGCTCATCATTAACTATCAGAAAGACCATAGCTTCCATAACAAGACATTGACCAAGTTTGACCATGGACTACCTCGAGGCACTTTGGTTATCAACTAAAGAAGTACCCCAAGCTAGGGGTTTTGGGCTACCAAAAAAGGTCTAAGTCGGTTACTAGGCCCAGGAAGGGCCAAGACTAATTTTGGCCCATATCAACTCTATGATATTCCAAAAAGTACGTTTAATAGACAACACCTAAGAAGGATATAATGGCTAAACTTTGTCTTTATTCAAATTAAAAGATATGCAAGATAGTGGTAAGCACTTGATCTTATTAGAATCTACCAAATCCAAAATGCTCTAAAGGGATAGGTCCTGTAAAGGGTCACGAAGGTGCCATCAAGCCAATTAGATAGGAAATTTTTATGAGTTTAAATTTAAATTGTACTTAAAGGGCAAGTGTTCTAGTCTAAAGTCTAAGCCTGAAATAACCTCAAGTATAAGGTTATCCAAGTAATAAAATTAGGTGAATTCGATATCAATCCCATAGGGAAAAGGTATTGTAAAGGTCTAATATATCAATTATATTATTCTTAGCTGAAAAATTTAGGAATTAAAGTTAATAATTTACAATTTATTTACAATATTTACACATTTTAAGATTTTTTAATGATTTTTGGAACTTTATCAACAAGAAATGTGACTTAAATTAGAATGGTAAATGGAATTTGAATAAGTGAGATTAAATAAAAGATGAAACTTTGACAATAAGTGCAATTTTAACTTAGAATAAACAATAATTTTAACAACATTGAGGATTAAAGGTTTTATTATGGCAATTAACTTAAAGATGCTTTAGTTTTTCTAAAATTACTTATTAAAATGGTTTGAGTATGCAATATTTCATCTTTTGTTTATAATAAATAAAGAGTTATTAAGCATCTAATGTGCCAATTCAAGTCTATAATGCATAAAAAACTCATTTTTAACAAATATGTATGATTTCAAAATTAACTAACTAAAATTACTAATAGAAATTGCAGTTAAGTATTTATCATGACATTCTCTGTCTACGAATAATCAAAATATTCCTAGGCATTACTTGTGCAAGACTATGTCTACGATGAATCAAAACATTCCTAGGCATTACTTGTGCAAGACTATGTCTACAATGAATCAAAACTTAATTTTGCAAGATTTTTAGCTAAGTTAACATAGGAATCATACGTTTTCTAAAAATGATTATAACAACTTAGAAAACATGAAAAAACTAAAATTATTTATTTTAATTTTGCCATTCCCCTCCTTAGCAAAAAAGAAAATTTAGAAAGATATATTAAAGGAAAAAACACATAATTTTACTAAGCATAACTATTTTACAACATATAAACTAAAAATATTTTACAAAAACATAAAACTAAAATTAAGAAGAAAACTAACCTAAAGAGAAAGAAAAGAAGAGAATTACTCCAAATTATGGAGAAAGGTTTGAATTACAATACATGGAAGGGGGCAGTTATAGTAGAAGGAAATCTACTATTTATATGAATTTTTAAATTTTTTTATTTATTTTTATTACTTTATTGGGATAATTTTTGATACAGAATGAGTAGGATTAGAAAATGAGTGATTTGGGATTTTTTGAATTAATTTATAGTAGCCCATATTTTTGAATCTATTCAAATAATTTAGATTTGATTTTGTAATTTTTTTTTTTGGTCTTTCTTTCATGCCTGAAGCTGCCAGAACTGCCTAAGATTTTCTTTGCGATCCTTTAGAGCCCAACACATAGGAATGGCATGGAAAGCACTTATGGGGAGTTAGATTGCTTACTTTGAATGTAGTAATGGCACAGATGAAGGCACTAAATGGAGGTTTGTTGATCATTTGATGAAGTCTTAGGTAGGCTGATTTGACAATTAATAGAGCGCTTACGTGAGAATAGGTGTAGCAGACTCATAGGGGGCTAGACACGCAGATAACTTTGATTATTTTGGAAGCATGATCGGACAGCTAATAGGTTGCCTCGTGGCGATTCTTTTGGTTTTAATTTTTTTTTATTTTCATGCATTTGAAGTCCTTTCTTGCCTTTTTTTGCACCATTTTGCTTCATTTTCTTGTAGATTTCAAATCTAAAATAAAATAAAAAAAATTAAAATTAAACATAATATAGTAATTTAAAAATATTTATTTTACAATAAAACATACAAAAATTACTAGAAATAAATAAAAAATTCTAAAATTAAAAACCTCAACGGATATATTATTTAAGACTCTGGAATATTCTTTGAAATTACTAGAAGTATTACAAAACATATTAACAGACTCAAAACTTATTGACAAACAATTTAAAACACAAAATAAAATCAAATAACATTATTTTTAAATGTTTTGATTATTTACAAACTAAACAATTAGAAAACACATAGAAATAATTCTAAAAATTACTAAAAATATTATTAAACATAAAACACACTAAAAACATATTTTTAAATATATTTTCATATAAACACACTAAAACACTAATTATTACACAAATGCTATAATTAAGGGATCCATTGAGGAATGTGAATGTAAAATAATGACATTTAGCTATAAGGAATGTGTATTTTTATAGTCTCATCACACCCCTAAACCAACTTATTGCTAGTCCCGATTAATTAAAGCGATAAAAACATGAAGACAAACTAAATAATTGATTTTTCAAAAGCTTGTGAGTTCTTACAGGACACCCTTAGGGGTTGTTTTAGAATCATGGCTTAAATTAAAATACAAATATTATTCAAGTTTATGCTTTATTTCAAAAGTATGTCTCTTATTTAAGATGGATATTTCTGTGTGCGTGTTATTTTATCACTTATTATTGCATACAAGCCAGATAAATTTATATTAATATAAACTAATTTATTTTAACAAAATCTTACAAGTTTGTTTTTCATTCCTCTCTCCATTAATATAGAATAACAATAAATTAAGGACTATTACGACTTTCATCGGCTTGTAATGTAAGGCTAAGATAAAAAAATGGGATGCAATATAAATTTGAAGCTTGATTCACTTATAAGACAATTATATTACTCTCGGACCTTTGAAATGTACAAATGATTTCCTAAGTAACAAACCTAAAAATGAAGTAAACTTTCTTTTGTCATCCACTTTTTATTCATTTTTTTTTACTTTTCTTCCTTTTTTTTTTAATTTATAGACTTACAGAATAAATAAACTTCCTTTTATAACGCTTTCCATCCTCCCATAACATTAGCATAACCCAAAATACATCCACACCAATCATATGCCTTATGAGTAAAAGGTAAAAAGAAAATATATGAAATTATTAGAAAGGATAAGTTAAAAATTTGTGGGTGACAAAGAAAATAGAACATTATGCACAACAGGGTAATTGGGGAAATAAAATGTATACCGGTAAGTTTGAAAAACTGAAGTAATTCAAAGATGGCCTAAGTTATATTCTTAACTTAGTATTATTTCGCCTTGAGAGGGATTTAAACAAATTATAGGATTTTATAAAAATAAACCATATTATATTAACATAAACAATCTTTAAATTAGTATAGCAAATCAAACTTTGAGATGAAGTGCTCAAATTTTGGGAAAAAGCAATCTAAATATAAGACTAACACAAGAAACTAACATAAGCTTAAACAATATATGAATTTTATTAAAAAAAAAGCCATGAGATAACCATGTTTTTTCATTGAACAAGAAGCACTTTAAAAAACAAAGATAAAGAAAACAAATATTTACAAAACATTTTTTTAGGTTTTTCAAAATTTTTCTGATATATTTAATATCTTAAATTTTGTTTTCTTTAGAAATATATCAGAAGCACAATACATAATGAAATATGATGCAAACATGATTAGAACATGTCTCAAGAATATTAAAGACTCCATAACTCAGCTCTCCTAAACATACATGCATGTACACAACATGAAGAACATAAGCAAGAATGAAAATATATGAAATATGACATTCTAGAACCAAATCGAGATATGTTTTAAGACTAACTCCTTCACTCAGCCATTTTGACACTAAATAAGAATCTTAATAGTTTTATAAACAACACACCATTTTTTTAATTTTTAATTTTTTTTGGTTTTTTAAGTGTTTTTTTATGCTTGGTTTTAGAATACGTCCTATTTTAGACACACAAACTCAAAATTGAAAAATTTTGGAATAAATTTGAAAAATTTTGACACAAACCCTCTCCCCTACCCTAAAGTGAACATTGTCCTTAATGTTTAACAAGATTAAACAAAAAGAACAACAATATATATATATACACACACACATATAAGAGCGGTTATTCAAAACACACAAAGAAAAAAAACAAACACGCAGTAGGTAAAACTAAAAGATCAAAGAGTTTAGAGAGAGATTCAACCTCATTTGCGCTTCTTGTTGAGCTTTGAAGATGCACTGTCTGCCTTGAGAGTGATAACTTGTATTTGCTTAAACAATTCCATAGTAGTAGGAGCAAGGATAAAAATCTTTCTTTCTGACTCTACAAGAAAGTTCTGTTTAATATCATTATCTAGAAAACTTTAAAAAATATCAAAGAAACCATTAACATTAACCACACCCATTGGTTTACTAAGAATACCCAATTGACTCCAACTAGCTATGATAAACATTTCTTGTAGAGTTCCTAGACCTCTTGGTAAACAATGAAAGCATCTAAGTGATGAATCATAAGTTTTAAATAGTCAGGGATATTTTTGACCATTTTCTTGGTTCCTATGGTTTCACCACAAAGATTATCTTGACCAAGAAAACGAGGGATAATACCTAAGATTCCTACTACTTTGGCTTCGGCTACAACCATTCCCATTAAACTAGAACTACCTCTTCATACACAAGGTTTATCTATTTCCTAGCCAAGACTTTCCCTAAATGGAATGTGGTATTAAATAGTCAGTACCTTTTCTTGGATTAGAACCACAAAACATTCAGATGTTTTTGAAATTCAGAGACAATTGGGACTAGGACTTCATAATGGTTTCTAAGAAACAAAGATCTTTTCTCTCTTTTTTTTTAGAATTTGATGTTTTTTATGACTTGAAAAACTTTTTACACTACTCTAAGTAAGATTCTAACAACGAATAGGATATTATACATGATTGAGTGTGAAGAAAGACAAATAGACAGGTGAAGACAGATGGACAAATATGACAAATATGATAAAGCCGTAAAAATTTAGAAATTTTTACCCAACAAAAAATATTCTTTTGAAAAATTAAACATTATTGTACAACTTTTGACAAAATGTGATAAAACAAAAATGCATATGACACACTAAATATCTATTGAATAATGTATCTAACAGATAAGATGAAAAATTAAAAGCAAACATAACAAATACAATAATTAAACAAATAACTACTATAACAATCACAAAAACAAAAATCCTTTTTTTATTTATTTTTATGTTTTTTATTAATTTTTCTGATGAAATTTTATTTGAGAATGAATGAAAACTCATATTCATAAATAATCGTCTTTAAAAAATCTATTACTTAGTCATTTTGATGATTTTCACTAAAACCAAATTCACATTTCAAATAATTTTTTGACAATTTTTTAAGAAAATAAAAAAACACAAAAACTAAAAATACTTGATGGATTTTGCTTAAAACCAGATGGACTAGGTGACTATTTCCTTCTAATATTCCTGTGAATTGAACAATTGGATCTTTTAACATCATATTCCCTAGACTTTCCTTTTTTGCATGAAACTGAGGCCAAAGTTTACAAATGGCTCCTTGAATATAACCACTAAGATGATTTAAAGAAGAATCTCGAAGATCATCTAAGATTTCTTTAGAAAGGCCATCTTTATAGAAACATATTTTATTCTCCATAGTTATAGACTTAAGACCTTTTGACTTACACCTATGCTTACAATTTTGACGAGAACACTTAGGACACTTTGAAGCTATAACTTGGCTCTTCTTTTCCTAGCACACATATTTGTGCCATCCTAGTGGGCCTTTATTTGTGACATCACTAGGACGACTAAGACCTTCTATATACACTTTTACATCAGTTAGAAGTTTGAAATGAGAAAGGTCCTAAAGATGAGCGATTCTAGTTTTGTACTTTTGCCTAATTTCTTTATGAGAGAGGGAAAGTAAGCATTTCTTCGGGTGATCATGTTTAGAATCCATGATTTGAGAGAAAAAAATGAGATTCTTGAGAGTAAATTGAGAACTGTGAGAGATATTTGAGTGCTTTGAGTAGATTTAAGAGCTTTAGAAGAGTATTGAAAAGATTTTGTGGGTTTAAGAAAGAAAAGTTGAGGAAGAAAATTTGAGGAATTTTTAGGAAGAGTGTTTAAAGATCAAAGAAACTTTGAAGGATTTTTAGAAATTTTCTGATGAAAACCTTTGAAAATCTAGAAAAAAGGCAAAGAGACAATGAGAGCTTAGAGAGAAAATTTTAGAGAGAGAAAGAACTTAGAATTTTAGGCTTGAATATATAGTGAATGGTTTTATAAACAAAAGATTATGATTTTATATATTGTTTTATTATGAAAGTTTTGATGTTCAAGAAGGCTTAATGCATATGTTTTGATGATGAGGTATTCCAAAATTTAAAAGTATATACGTATATATGTATCACCTAATTAAGTGTTGCATACCCCATGTTTAAGTCTATGATTATGATGTCCAAAGTTAGACTTGCCATGTTTGGTTTGGGATTAGCTACCATTCTCTCATGACGGTGCGCCTACGATAATGATAATGGTGCAACACTTGGGCTCCCGAAGATAAAATGAATGTAGTTTGATATGGATAATGTTAATGAAAGATATATTCTATATGAAACTATGCCAAGTGCACTATTATGCTAATGATGATTATGAATATGATGTTGCATAAAGATGTGCATAAAATGTTTTATATTGTGAGATAGGAAAGTATACTTACTAAGCTTTTAGTTACTTAGTTTATGATCATGTTACAGATAAAGGTAAAGAATCATGGAGTAGGAGGATGGTAAGGACGAGCGTGTGAGCAAGGAACAATGGATTGAAAATGGAAGAATGCCAAGAAAGAATTTCCTTGAATGTTTATTTACGCACTATGATGTAAAAAGACTTGTTTTACGTTTTCTTTGGTTTGTAGTAGATCAGCCTTCTAATCATTATGGATCAAACTACTGATGTTAGTATTGGCTTGCCAATTACCTTGTTTTGGCCTACCGATCCAAGTGTTTTAAAACTTTGATTTTGTAGAGCCTCGGACGGCCTACCGGTGGTTGAAGATTGGATTGCTGGTCATGTTCAGCTTGTTGGTGTCTGAAGTTCGGCCTACCAAATTGTTTAAATAGATTTTAAAGGTTGTTTTAATTTTTATTTGAATTATGGTTTCACTATTTTGGTGTTGATAGTCTATTTAAGAAGTACACATAAATAAGTAGTTTAATTAGTGTTTAAAAGAAATATTTATGTTTGGAACTTGGGATATGTTTATCAAATTATGTTTTTAATTTAAATAGTTTATCTTAAATCATGATAACAAATATGAATGTAACGACATCTATGACATCTGTACCTTACAAGATTAATCTATTTTTCTCAACGTAAAGATTCCGTTAGATTGAATTTAGTGATCTTCCTCTTAGATTGTTTAATGGAAAGGGGTTTAATAGTGTTCTCTTATTAAATCTAAAATATAAGGAGCAATTAGCGTAGTAGAGCTTCTCGCTATATATGGTTGCTAGTTTCAACAAAAAATTTAGGAATAATTCAAAGATCAATTGCATAAATATTATTGAATGGTGGAGAATGGACCTTTAACCTATTTTCTTATCATTGCTTTTAATCCTTCAAATTTTGCAAGCGTTTTATTTATCTATTTTGTTAGTTTTAATTTTCGTTAATTTAGTTAAAAAATTAAAAACCGCTATTTTATTACAAAAAAATTATTTAAAAAAATTGATAACAAAGTAATTAAATTTAATCCTCTGTGAGAATGACCCTTGCTTGCCTTACGCAAAAACAACCTTTTCAATAAACCTAGCAAGGTTTTATCTTTTGATGGGTCCTTCAAGACGTTGTTAAGTACCTTTTTCGTTGCCTACTTAAACAGAGGTACCACTATTTCAAATATAGGTGGCCATAGCATTTTAACACTGAATTAAATTTGGCCAATACAATCTTACCATGTGGTACATTTTCTGACACTCGCATTTTTTTGAAAAAGAGTCGTGATGATTTTTTTTAGAGGAATTTTATTTAATTGAAGGAAGAGCAGGCAAACGACACATAATGCCATCTTTTTGTTCGTTGTGATCGATCCACTCCTAGAGTCGATTTAATCGATTACGGAGTAGGAGCTCATTGTCAGAGTCTGATTTGAACTAGAAATCAAAGGCCCAATCTCCAGTCAAGAGTACTCGCATCCCAGATTACATGTCGAGGCAAACAAGCCCATTTATGTTGACGATTAATAAGTACTTGAAATGGTCACTCCAATTGATAAAAACCTCTGAAAAGCTTATCTTGGTCGTATCGTCGCATGCATTACTTTGTGATCATTGTGGTTGAAGTGCTCGATTTTCCAAAAGATTGGTTGAGCTTGAGCTGATAATTGCAAAAAGTTACAAACCACAATCCGAACAGTTATCTAAGCCAAGGTAGGCTAAAACATGGGACCAGTGACTACATGGCATGTGTTCTAGTCCTCTTTCTTTGACACAAGAGCATGTGGTGTGCAGCCTCGACACATAGGCTCAGGGACTCCCTTTTTTGGGGTTTACATTCTCTCTTAGTACATATACTTCATAGTCATACATTTTTTTCTTCTTTTGTTCTCATTTAGACTCCTTGAAAGCACTTAAATTGTACTAGATTTCATCTCGTGAAGAAATCTCCTTCTTAATAGTGGACATAGCTCAAATTGACTGAATCACTACAAATCTTTGTGTCGTATCTTTATCTATCATTCTTGTTTCTTTGATTTATCTCCCTAATTTTGAGTTGTGAAGCCTGTTTAGGAACTAATAACGATGATAAAAAGCTCAGTCAACTCAAATTTGCCTCTTAATTAAATTCTAAGGTGATTTATTTTAATTATAGCTCTAATGTCTATAAGGTCTAATTTAAAAAAAGAAGGGGTGATGGGTTTGTCACATTTGCTCCCTGAAGTTTTCATATTTTTTCAATGTGTTCTTTAAACTTTTTTTATTGGAAATTGAATCCTTAAACTTAATAAAGTGTAGCAATTAAGTCTTAATTACAAACTTCCTTCAAAATTAAGATAGGAAACGATCACGCTAGATACAGGTGGCCCATTTAGAACACCTATGCATCTCATAGGCTTCTAATAAGAATCAAATTTTTCAATTTTATGCCCAAAAAAGGAAGAAAAAACAAAGGAAATTATATAATTCCTAATTATTTTTTAACAAAATTTTTTAGTTTATATGAATATTTTAATTATTGTAATGCTTAAAATTTTGCCCCTTCCCTTCTAAATGGATCATGTGCGTTTAACATGATCATTTTCCACCTTAATTTTGACAAACGTATGTAATTAAAAACTTAATTCCCACACTTAGCTAAGTGTAAGAACTCAATTGTTAAGAAAAAAAATTTAAGGACCACATTGTAAAAAAAAGCCTAAAGTTTAGGGGATAAATGTCCAAAAAACACTTAAAAATTATGTCTTAGAAATTGTAAATTTTTTGACTTTTCAAAATAAGAAATTTAAATAATGAGTTAGCTTAGAACAAAGATAAGTCCCTATGCCATATGACCACAATATAGGTCCCACTGACACTGTGTCATCCAAGTCAAATAATTATTAATTACATTATTTAATTTTCAGAGTGTGTATTACTTAAACACATAATCTAATAATTTATTTCCTATAAATTCATAGAAAATGATAGAGATGGCATAGGAAACTATGGACTTATAATCTCAAGCTTCAATAAAATTAATAATCAATTAACAACTTAATTAATTTTTCAATTTTATTATTCTAAAGTTACTCCATTAAAAACTTGGAATTAAACTCTTGCAATGATAAATATAATTTATTCAAAGAATTGAATCATCTATTGATATAATTATTGTCTGTAGATTAATCCTCCATAACTAGTTCATAATTAAAGCTACAAAATTTTGTAAAACTCTTTCATTCATTAGTCTCCTTAACTACTACCGGTCCTCTAATGAAGAATAAATTTATGATCTAATCATAAATTGAGCGCTCTTATTGTTCAAGTCATTAACCAATACTTAAGAGCACTATTTATTTTACTAACAAAGGATTAGATGCCATCTTGTATATTAATATTCCTAACTATCTACTTCATTATGTTCCCAAAATACATGGTATGAGATGGATTCTATCTTGTATATTAACATTCTCGGCTACCTACTTCACTATGTTCCCAAAATGCTTGGAATATGATTCTATCATACAAGAATCTTAATCGATCAAAAAATATAATTCCATAAATGTCGATCTGTAATAACTCAAGATTAAGATTGTTCCATAAATGACCATAATCGATTAATTTTAAATTCACTGTTTGCTCATAGAGATTATTAGAGATTTTGAATTAATCTTTGTTCTAGTCTTGTATAATTATTTTATACATAAATACTTCCATTGAATGACTTTTCATTAATAGCCTGGATAAGACTATTTTATTTAGAATAGGAATGAATTATATTAATAATAATTAATTAAGGATCCCAACTTTAGTTATTTATTACAAACAAAATTTATATTATTATCTTTAAACCTTATCCTCTCGTATATAACATTTATATAGAATATTCAAGGTCACATAAAAGATCTAGGAATTTTCATGATATTCATAAAGCATCTAATTAACTTGCATGCAATGTATCAAGAAATAATTAATCTATTTATTAATTTTCAAAAATGTATTTACATAATATGCTTTTGGGCACCAATCCCAAAAATGTCCCACTTGCCTTAATGCAAATGGGTCATATTCTTTATTCCTAAGCCCTTGAGATGACTCTTAACTTTCTATATGTTTTCCTCTCTAACAGCTTCTTGGTCCTTTTGAATTAGCCACTACTTTGCTATCACCGTAATAAAGCGTAATAAGTGTCTCCATGCTTAGAACATCTTCTAGCTTTGCCAAGAAGTTACGAAGCTAGTCTGCTTTCTTAGCTGCTTCATTAGTGGCTATATATTCAGCTTCTATGGTAGTCAACAATATAACTTTGCTTGACACTCCTCTGCCAATAGTGAACACCAATCCTAATGTCGACTTACGAAAGCCTCTATCCGATTAAAAATTAGAATCTTTATATCTGACTAGGATCAAATGCACTCTAAAGTATACCAATATATAGTTTTTCCTTCTTTGAAGAAACTTGAGAATACATTTGAACACTATCCAATGATCCAGTCATGGGTTGGGCTACTATTGTTTGACTACTTTTGTTGCATAGCATATGTTCGATCTAGTACACAACATAGTATACATCAAGCCCTTGAGTACTAACATTACATAGGAAATTCGTCTCATGTTTTCTTCCTCGTTAGATGTGTTATGTCACGCCCCAGAGTACGGGAGGTGACGTGGTGGTTTAATTAAGTTAATTAAATAAAGGTTTAGTTGAAAACAGGGTTTTAGAATTAAATTTATAAGTAAATTTGAAGAAATTTTAAATCGTTTGAATAGAATAATTTAAGGAATTAAAATAAACCATTATAATAATTAAGCAAATAAAAGAACATTAAAAATATTTAAATGTGAGGTGGAACGAGTATGGGTCCCACTGGCCCACATATTGTGCACACACATATAGTACTGTCAATATTACAATACAACCACAGTCTAAGTAAAAAGAAAGATAAAAGTTTACATGTTTTACTTGCTACAGTACAACCTACCCAGATCTGCTACTGATCGTAAGTCCGGTCAGTGGACTCTTCTCCGATCCTAAGCTGATATCCACCTAAGGGTAAGATTTTAAAACAAATAAATTGTAAGCGAACGGCTCAGTAGGACTATATTTG
>CAMOHE010039876.1:0-77570 GCA_946598075.1 Artocarpus hirsutus | reverse complement strand
TTAAAGGTTCAGGATTTTTGTAAATGTCTTATGGGTGAACTGAGCCTCAAATATATCTTTCATCCTACCTTTGACCCAAGCCTTACATTACAAGCTAAACAAAGTCTTAAAGGTCTTTAACAAGGTGTTATTCTACATTAGTGGAGAGAGGGATGAAAAACAAACTTATAAGAATTTATTTAAATAAATTAGGTTATTTTAATGTAAATTTATCTAGTTAGTATGCATTGATTAGTGATAGAAATTCACACACATACGGGAAAATTCATCTTAAATATTTGACATACTCTAGAAATGAATCATAACTTAATTAATATTTATATTTTTATTTTGAGACATGAATATGAAATAAACCCTGAGGAAATCCAGTGAGGAATCACTAGCTTTAAAAAAAAATCCTTTTGTTTGTTTCAAGTTTTATCGCTTTAATTGCTCAGGACTAGCAATAAGCTGGTTAGAGGGTGTGATGAGACTTAAAAAATGCACTTTTCTTAACGTTAAAATCAAGCATTTTTTATTAATATTTATCATAAAACTCCTCAATTATAGCAATTTAGTAATAAACAGTGTTTTAGTGTCTTAGTGTGAAAATGTGTTTAAAAATGTGCTTTAATTGTGTTTTTATGTTAAATAATATTTTTAGTAATTTTTAGAGTCATTTCGATGTATTAAATATATGTTTAATTTGTAAATAATGAAAACCGTAAAAATAATATTGTGTGATTTTATTTCAAGTTTTAAAATGTTTGTAAATAAGTTTTGAGTCTACAAATACGTTCTATTATGTCCCAGTAATTTTTAAAAATAATCCCAAGTCTTAAATAGCATATCTATTAAGGTTTGTTAAGTTTAAAAATTTTTATGTATTTTTAGTAATTTTTGTGTGTTTTAATGTAAAATAAATATTTTTAACATTTTTGTATATATTATGTTTGTAAGATAATTAATTTTAGTGTATTTGTGAATTTTAGATTTAAAATCTAGAGAAAAAATTGAGCAAAACGGCGCGAAAACGGGTGAAAACGGAACTCAAATGCTCAAGAAATCAAAAAAATAAAAATTAAACAAAATTAACATGTGGCACGATATTATCCATCGGATCAACTTTAGATCAATGCATCTCAGCCGTCTGCGTGTTTTCTCCTCGCCGATCAAGTGTAGTATGGCGGCACACGTGTGTCCTGTTCGCATCCGTTGGATCAGCTTACTAAGACTTAATCTCGCGGTTAGAAATGAGTCAAAGTCGTGCGCGTGTTGACTGTTTGGTTGATCAAATCCGTACCATTTAATGAGTCAAAGTCAGCGATCTAAGGGCTGCTGTGCGTCCATTCCCCGTGCCACGTCACACTGGATTACCCTGATTTTTAAGCATGCTCTAGACTAATCCGAGAGCCAAAAAAAAGAAAAAAAAATTAAAAAAATCAATAAAAATCAAAATTAGTTAAGGAATAATGGTGTGGTTGATTATAAATTATTCCAAAAAATTCTCCATCATTTAAATTGTGTCCTACATCATTATCTACTTAAAAATATCTTAATAAAATAATACAAATAATTTAAAAAATAAACAAAAAAAATGTAAAAATATTGTAAATAGTAGATTTGCTTCTACTATAAATACCCCCCCTCTCTTCATGTAATTCATACCATTCTCTTTTGGAGAAAATTCTCTTCTTCCTTCTTCTTAGGTTAGTCCTCTTCTAAATTTTAGTTTATATCTTTGTAAAATAATTTTAGTTTTTATGTTGTAAAATAGTTGTGATCAGTAAAAATATGTATGTTTTTACTTTCATCATGTCCTTCTAAATTCTACTTTGCTGGAGAGAGAAGGGGATATTTTGGCAAAATTAAGGTAAATGTTTTTAGTGTTTCAAAGTTTTCTAAGTTGTTATAATGTCAAAATCATTTTTAGAAAACTTATAATTTTCATGTTAACTTAACTAAAATTCTTGCAAAATTATGTTTTGATTTATCATAAACATAGGATGGCACGAATAATGCTTAAGAATACTTTGATTATTCATAGACATGAAATAGCATGGTAAATACTCGACAGTAAATTTTGTCGATAATTTTAGTAGGTTAATTTAAAAACATACATACTTGTTAAACACTAAGATTGTTATGTTGTCTACATCCCTTATGGGAAATGGCTTATCTTGGTCATCGAAGTGGGACTCCACAAGTAAAAACAATGGTGCATTGTCATAGGTGACAATGTATTGAATCGGGACAAAAAGTTTAATTGATTTGGCTAATAATTTCGTTTGTTCAAATCAATTTACTTTAGACAATTATATGTGTTGCGTCTTGATCTTGAAATAACTAATGGGCTTGTAATCTTGACTTATGTCTTTTGATGTACCAAAGGGTGACATCCTGACTTAATGATGGTATGTGTACTGGTACGTTGGTGGCATGATTCTTAATTAACGTAGACTCGTTATTCATAGATATAGAATCTATAGCTCTTTTTGTGAGTTAATGATATTCTCTTATATGTATTATCTTATAATTGAAATACTAGAGCGCTCAACCATTTGTATACATAGATGTAACCGAATGGTATATTATCTATAAATAGTAAGTATTCCAATGGTGTGAGAATAGAATGTAAGAAAAAAAAATCAATAAGGTAAAACAGAATTTATCCTTAAGCTAATTATGAATATCCTATGGGAATGTGACACATTATGATACATCAAAGATGGTTAGCTTATTGAAGCTTCGTAATTTTGTATAGTTCGAGAGTGCAGTTTTATGCCTTTTGTGGAGTAGCGTTAGAGTTAATAATTGTAAAATATGTATCCAAAATATTGTATTTTATAATTATAGGAGCTTGAACTATATATATCCATTGGGTCCCTTTGCTAGCTTATAATTAATCCTATAACGATACGGCATGTTTTTTCTATATAGTGACTTATGTTAAATTATTAGATTAGCTAAAATTTAAGTTGATTGGATTTAACAATTCATGTTAGTTTAACGATTGAATTAATTTTGTGAATTAATTCAAGATAACATGTTGAATTATTTAGATAATATTTTATTTATATGGGTTTATTTGTATGTCACTATTTTAATCAGATAACTTTTCTATTGGGTTATTGAATTAAAATTAAGGCTTTATAAAGGATACCCAAATCAAATAAGATAAGATTTATCCAATTGGTTGAGATTATATCTATCAAATCAGCTTGAGGAGTTTGAATTCGATTCGAACTCTAGTATAGTGACCACGCGGTCGACCGCGATACACTTAGCGCGGTCAACCGCAACAGTTAGGGTCAAATTTTGCTTCATGTGTTTTTACTCTAAAATTGATCCAAACTCGAATTTTGAAGCCTAGTCTAATAATGATTAACCCTAGGTCCCACTACTATAAATAAGGGATGAGTTCTTTGTTATTCAGATCACTTGATAAGAAAAGAGTGAGTACTGTAGTGTGAGAAACTTTGAAACTCCCAAAGATCTATTATTCAATATTAAGGACCATAGTTCTTGGTTTTCTCTAGTGGTTGAAAGGAAAGTCATCAGAGAAGTGCGACCATCAGCACTCCGATAGTGGATGGAAAATAGCAAAGAAGATTAGTTGATTGAGGCTCCTTTGGAAAGGTTCTTCTCCTCATAGATTCGAGCCTACTTCAGTATACAAAGAGGTTAGTAAAATTTGTTATTAATTTATATATTTTAGCATGTGAAACTTGTATTTTACAAAATGCTCTGATTTAAAAATTTTAAAATTTTACTGCATACTATTTTCCAACAGGTATGTATATTTGTATACATACATATAATTTATACGGTATTTATAGTTCAAATTCACTAACTATACAATTTTAAAAATATTTAATCCGTAGTCTAATCCGTACAAATTGAATTAAGAAATTCCAAATCTAATGCTAAATGCATTAAGTGAGACATAGTAAATTAGGTATTAGCTCATCGTTTTGTAGCAGTTTGTAACTAATTGTTAGTTTGTTAGAGTTGCTAGTTGTAATTCACCAGATGTTTCTATAGAAATACAACATAAAAAATATAAGTCAAGAGACTCAAATGAAGTCAAATTGAGTTTTCTATTCTCTTACTAAAACATTTTTTCTCTTTCTCTAAATTCTCTCTTTAATTTAGATATTTCTGTCTCTTCACTCGGTATCAGAGCACTCAAGATTTGCTCTCATGGTGTCTTCAAGCTCAACTTCACAAAATGACGTTTTTAATTCATCGAACAATGTAGGTGCGAGTGTCAATTCAAGTTCGAGTCAATCTTTCTCAGCTCTAATCTAGCCTTCGATCAAGCACACTTTCACAATTCGTCTTGATCAAAAAAATTACCTGCTTTGGTGAACTTAAGTTCTCAACATCATCATTGCAAATGGTCTTGAAGAGATGATTGATGGTTCGCATCCCTGTCCTCCAAAATTTCTAGAATTTGGATTCCTCAATTCTGATTGTCAATTGTGGCAATGTCAGAATCATCTGGTAGTATGTTGGATCTACTCTTCTTTGACTGAGAATATTATGATGCAGATCATTGGTCTTACTACGGTTTCAGCAATTTGGAGTGCTCTTAAGACTCTTTTTCCTGCTACATCCAAGGCTAGAATTACACAACTTCAAATTCAACTTCAAACCACGTAGAAAGGTGGTCTGAGTATGATGGAATACATTTTCAAGGTAAATACAATGCCGACAATCATGCTGCAATTAGAGAACCTGTTTTAGATCAAGATCAGATCTTGTATCTTCTTGTTGGATTAGGTGCCGATTATAATTCCTTTGTCATCTCTGTCACTTCTAGACATGAACCTTTAAGTCCAGAAGAGATACACAGAATGTTACTCACACATGAGCAACGTCTGGAGCATCAGAATTCAGTCGCTGAAGGTGCTCTTCCTCAGGCTAATATTGTTGTAGTCCTTGGTCCAACTCCTGCCAAGAAGTCTTCAAATCGAAGGTCTGGTCGGTTTCTTTTTCAAAGAGGACATCAACAATTAAGTCAGTTTCATTCTCAATCTTTTGGTAGCGGTTGTGGCCATGTTAAAGGCAATTCCGGTCATCATTTCTCTGGCAATTCTGGAACTTCTTTTTCTGATAACCATTTCAATAGATTTTTTGGAAATTCTGGTGGATCTAAGGATAAAAAAACTCAGTGTCAAGTGCATGGAAAATTTGGTCATATTGCAATTGATTGCTATCACCGTTTTGATATGTCTTTTCAAGTTCCGAATAACAATCACATGGCTGCTATGATTGTTTCTTCGTCCACTCTTGGTGATAATAACTACTTTATGGATACTGAAGTCACTCATTATCTTACTCCAAATTTGACTAATCTTAGTGCTACCAATCCATTTCTTGGCAATGACAAAGTCATAGTTGGTAATGGTAAAGCTTTTCCTATTTCTCATATTGTCATACCACTCTTTTTTCTAATTCTATGCCCCCTATGGGTCAACAATGTTTTACATGTTTCTCACATTGCAACCAATCTTTTTAGTACTTAAAAGTTATGCAATGATAATAAATTTGTAGAGTTCTCTGCTAGCGGTTTTGTTGTGAAGGATCTAACTATGAAGAAAGTTCTTCTTCAAGGCAGAATTGATAAAGGCCTTTACAAGCTTTTGTATGGATAAAGCTTTTGGCTCAACTTGTGGACTGTCTCCTGCTGCTTTGACACTCACTACTAATTTGCTTATAGCTTGTTTTGTGACTTGTCTGTCCTTTATTGTAAATGATAACAAAGCAGGTCTTTGGTACCATAGGTAAGGCCATCCTGCTAGTGGCATTGTAAATAAATTATGGGTTACTTGTCAATTGCCTTCTCATAATTTTACTGGTGTTTGTGAATATTGTCAAATGGCAAAGAGCCACATATTACCTTTTCAATTGTATAATTCTAGAGCTGCCAAGCCTTGTGAATTGGTGCATTCAGACTTACGGGCCCAGCTCCTGTTCTTAGAATAAACGGAGCTAGATATTTTGTTCTTTTGTGGATGATTTTACACGGTTCTCTTGGTTGTATCTGTTGGAATCTAAGAATCAAGCACTTGCTGCCTTTGTTCAGTTTCAAACTGAAAGGGTTAAAGTGTTGCAAACTGATTGGGAGGGGGAGTTTCAAAGCTTCCTTCATTCTCTAGTGGTTCTGGTATTGTTTATTGTGTCTCCTGTCCTTCTACTTCACGGCAAAATTGTCATGTTGTTGAGATGGGTTTGCCCTTTAGCTCACTCTTTTATGCCCCTGGTTTACTGGCCGTTTGCTTTTCATTCTACTCTTTACTTGATCAATCATTTGCCCACTGCTGTACTCTCTTTTTCTTCTCCTTATCAAGTTTTATATCACAAAGTTCCCGGGTCTTTGGCAGTACTTATAATCTTATCTTCGTTCCTTTAACAAACATAAACTTGAGTATTAGTCTACTAAGTGTGCTTTCTTGGGTTATAGCTCCAAACATAAGGATACATCTGCATAAACATGTCCACGGGTAAAATTTGCATTTCGCATCATGTTGTGTTTGATGAACTGGATTTTCCCGTTCGATCTCAGTCTTCTCCTACTTCTACTTCTTCGTTTTCGTCCTTGTCCAAGTTCCGCACTATTCTTGTTTTGGTTTCTTCTACTCCACAGTCACCACCCGTGACTATGCCTTAATCTTCTTCTTTTTCTAGTTCTTTACCAGATGAGTCTATGTCCTCTTCTTCTGCTCCTAGTTCTTCTTTAGTTTCTACTTCCGTTCTTTGTCCTGTGCATGTCACTAATCATTGTCTTATGCTTACTCGTGGTAAACATGGTATTACCAAACCTAATAATCGATTGTCTTTTGCTAGTACTCTGACTACTCTGTGTAAACCTACTTCATTCTTGACAAGTGAATATGAGGCTTTACTTAAAAATATCACTTGGACATTAGTCCCTCCTTCGCCTGACCAGAACGTTATTGGTTGCAAATGGGTGTGTCGGTTGAAATACAAGCTTGATGGCAGTGCTGAGCGTTATCAATTTCGGTTGGTTGCAAAAGGCTTTCATTAAATACTTGGTTTCGATTACTTTGACTTTTAGTCCCATTGTGAAACCAATGTTTACACCTGCTATTCTGGCTTTGGCTCCGAGTAAAAGCTGGTTGTTGTGTCAGTTAGACATCAATAACGCTTTTCTAAATGGTGATTTGGCTGGACAAGTGTTTATGCCTCGGCCGCATGGCTCTGTTGACCAGTACGTGCCCTCATTTTGTGTGCAAGTTAACCAAGGCTCTTTATGACCTAAAGCAGGCTCCTTAAGCCTGGTGTCATAAGTTGAGTTCTGCTTTGTGTCAGTGGGGTTTCTCCAGTTCTAAAGTCGTTACGTCTATGTTCGTTTATCACAATAACTTGATACGTTGATTCTTCTGATTTACGTAGAAACATCATAGTTACTGGCAGCAGTAATGATCTTATTCAACAGCTTATTACTCCTCTAAACTCTCAATTTTGCTCGGAAAGGTTTAGAACCTCTTAATTTCTTTCTTGTTGTACACAAGGTTCTACTCTTCAACTGAGCCAGACTAAATATATAACGTGATTTGCTCTCTTGGGTTGGACTTTCTGACTCTAAACCAATGTCTTCTCTCATGTCTTTTGGTCCTATCCTTTCTCTTGCTGATGGTTCTCCTTTAGCAGATCCTTCTAAGGACTGAAGTCCCGCTGGTGCTTTGTAGTATTACACCATCACTTCCTTGATATCTCTTTTGTTGCTAACAAGCTATGTCAGTCTATGCATGCTCCTACAACCACTCATTTTCAGGTTGTCAAAGGTTCGAGAACCTTTGATTTAACTTTTCAGCCATGTTCCACCCCTGGTCTTGTGGCTTATACAGATGCGGATTGGGCTTCTTCTCCTGGTTATCATCGTAGCACGAGGGGATATTGCATTTTTCTTGGTCATAATCTCATTTCTTGGTCAGCTACTAAACAAAAGGTTCTCTCTCGCTCCAGCACGGAATCCGAGTGCAGAGGTCTTGCAAATGTTGTTGCTGAGTTAAACTGGATTCAGTCTCTTCTTCATGAACTTTTTGTTCCTATGTTTCATCCTCCAGTATTGCTCTATGATAACCTTAGTGCAACCTATTTAGCTGCTAATCCTATTTTGCATTCTCGGACAAAGCATGTTGAGATTGACTTTCACTTTGTCTGTGAACGTGTCATTTAGAAGTCTTTTGTTGTTCACTTTGTTCGTTCTAAAGAGCAATTAGTTGATGTTATGACCAAGGCTTTAGCTACGCACCAGTCTCTTAGTTTCGCAGCAATTAGCTCACAGTTTTTTCTATACATATATGCTTAAGGGGGTATGTTGAATGTATTAAGCGAGACACAATTAGTTATTTATTAGCTCATTGTCTGTAACAATTTGTAACTAATTGTTAGTTTGTTAGAGTGTTGAGCTATAATTCACTAGATGTATCTATAAAAATACACATAAATATTAAATAAGGCGCTTAGACCAAGTCAGACTGAGTTTTTCATTCCCTCACTAAAATAATTTGTCTCTAAATTCTCTCTTACACCTAGATGTTTTGGTTTCGTCACTTCCAAAACCAATCTATATTTGTCATAATCCAATTCAATCTGGTGGCTCATTAGATTGAATTGAGCAAATTAACAGATTCTATGAACACCCTTATCTAATAGGACATGCATTAAATTTATAACCTTTGATTTTTTACATTTTATAACATAAACAAAAATCTAAGTGTAAAAAGTTTTGTTTTTGTTAATTGGCCATATTTTATGTCATTGGCCCATTGCTTAAAGCCCGAAATTCAAACTTCTAACACAAACTGCGTATATGGGGTGTGTCTATCTTGCTGGCCTTCAACCACGTGCTGAACAAAGTTCTGTCGATCGCAATTTGTCCAAAAATGCACCTTTTGTTGTTGTTGTTGTTGTTATATTTTTTGCTAATCAGTGAAAATTGCACCTTGAATAGATATACTTAAAAAAGGGTCAATGAGACAACTTACCCAAATATGTTTATTGAATTAAAATATAATTTCAGTTTATAAAAATTATATGAATGTTTCAAAATAATATCATTAAAATTATTATTATTATATAATTATATAGTATAATATGTGATATCATTAAAATAATTACTATATCATTAAAAATATTTTTAAAATATTTTAAATATTATGTTAGATTTTAATTTCATAGCAATAATTTTGTCATGTATTATATTTTTTTCCTTAAAAAATGCTTTTGGGCCAGAGACACGGAGCCCCAAACTAGCATTAATGTAGTTGCACTTAACAATAGAAATTTTAAGGTATATGGAATTTTAAATCCTTTTCAATAAATAATATATTTATTTAAGTTAGTAGAGAAGGGTATTTTTAAAGTTTTTGTTAAAATTTTATTTTCATTTTTTACTTTTTTTTTAAATTCTGTTCTGCTTCCATTTGAGTCCATTCCTCTTTTTTCTATTATTTTTTTAACCTGATCCTTTAATTTTGATAATTTAGCAACCCGTAAAAACTAACATTTAATTAATAACTTTCTCCCAAATTTCTAGCATTACTTTTATTCCTCCTAAACTAATATTTCCCTCTTTTTCCCATAGTAATTTTGAAAATCAAGAATATTTTCTTGGTGATGACTCGTGAGTCATGAGTCATGAGTTGTTACCAATTAACGAGGTAGGCCATATCTATCTTAGACGTAGGTGGGGCATCCGTTTGCTTTCTTTCGGCACTTGTGACTTCAGACTAATCCTCTACTTAAGATTGTTCTAATTATTGGCCCTATAATGTCCAAATCAAAGGAATCTATAACAAACTGTGTCCAAAGCATGCTTAGATTTGGAGCAAAGAGAAAATAAAAGCATTGCTTATATATGACCCACCCACGTCTTTCATTCGCACGCGCAAATACGTCGTACCTTAAGCTTGCACTATATAATTGAATCTTAAAAGTGATATTATTAAAGCATTGCAATCACTTTTGAGATCTTAGAAAAGTCCCTTGTGTCTTGCTTGTGCTCAATCTTTTCTAGTCAAAAAGTAATCGCTATAACCACATCAAATCTCCAAAATGAGCTATTTTTTGGATCACTTAATTTAGCTCAAAAATTGAAAACAAAATTCAGAATCAGTGAAAGTTCAAAGGAAATATTGATGCAAAAGATTTGACACTGAAAATGACAACGACTCTCTAGAAACGATTTTTTTTTTTTTTTTTTTGGGTGTGTGCTGCAAAGAGGAACTTTGTGAGCTATAAATTTATGGGAAAATGACATCGTTACTACGTCAGGGTCAAAAACCTTTTAAATTCAATTAATTTTTGGTATAATTTCTATTCGGGAACTCTTGAAAGAATTGTATCTCTCGACTCTTCATATATTCAAAAACCCTTTAAATTCAATTAATGATAAATTATGTTTGATAAGGCTAGTCCTTAATATGACGTCAAGATATCAAAACTAGTCCTTGTGTTCTTAACATATATTAACGTCTATAGGTTCCTTATATATCCATAACAAACACATGTGTCCGTGTTTTAAAGACAATTTCTACGTGATTATTAACCACAATCAGACAATACAATTTAAATTAGACGGCACTTAGCAGTTAATCCAAGTTGCATGATATAAATAGTCCTATATATACTATTGTTCACAACCTTGATGGTCAGTATAAAATGTGTATGAGATTGGAAGACCCGCACAGAGAAATTAATCCTGTGTTTTGAATATTATCATCTACACCCAATATGATCGCTTGGAAAGTGCTTGGTTGCAATTGATTACTAGGTCAACTAGCAGCGTACTGCTGAAATTATTTGTGCAACGTGGTGGTTCCAGAGTTTTAGACTTAAGCAAACAGGAACTTGTTACTTTTGTTGGGGGTAGGCTTTACTTGTGGGGGGATTTATATATATTCCCTAATTTATTTCACATTAACAATGCAAAATATAATTTAAAGCCCAAAAGCTCTTTTGATGGTAGAACATTCGCCTGGTAACCATTCCCCAATGATAACTACACAATTTCACGTTATCAAGAATCCATATATATATATATATATATATATATATGTGCAATTTCATTGTTACATTAAATCATTGCCCTTCATCAAATTATTTCCCTTCCCATCATATATTCTCTAAACAATACACTTAATATAGTTCTACCTTCAAATGTACCAAAGTTTACGGGGCTTGTCGGTGGCCTTTGGGGACCCTCCTTAGTAGGCAATTATGGTTTTCATTTTTTAGCCTTCACTGTCTCACATTTTGTTCCAAAAAGCTCTTGTTTTTGGTCCCTTCTCAAGTTATTTTAACATTTCACTTTTCAACTCTTGGTCACTAGAGACTCCATACTCAAGTACCCAATGTATTTCTCTCCCTTTTAGATGGAACTTCATTATTACTATTCTAATTTAATGCCATTAGAATCTTACGTTTTACCTGTAATTTCATACTATTACTTTTTTTTAATTTTTTTGAAAGAAAACATATTCAATAAATAAATTCTTATTACACTTGATTTCCCATCTCTTTTTTTTTCATTTTACAAATAAATATTGAAATTTAAAAAGATATGTCCTTTAACGGAGTTTTGTAATTTTGTATGATTGATAACATAAGAATTTAATTAGATTTTGTTTTTAAACATATATATTTGAATAGTATACAAAAGCTTGAAGCTCAAACTGATGATGGCAACTTATTGAGTGTGTTAACAATATTATCAAAATCCGTGACACGGAATTAGGTTTTCTTTTTCATATTCACCATCATTTATATTTAAATAAAAAATTTTATAGTAGAGAAAGTAATTTTGCTTGCTCAGTAGAACATAGGTGTTTTAGTCATCAAATTAACTATTTAATGGTCTGATTTGAAATTGAAAATAATTATGTAATGCGTGCTATACATTTTTAACGTAAACAATCGCAAATTTAATCGTTGAAATCCTAATCCAATAATTAAACCATTATTCTTCATGTACTAGTAAAGCAAAATTGGTTTTGCTACCATAAAAATAACCTATTTAAAAACCCTAAATCTATAGTAGGAAAATATTTTATGTCTTCTTTAATGATTCACTCTTTTGTTTTTTTAGGGTAGAAATTTGTCACAATTTTGTTGTGACTGAAGAATATGAGCTTTTGTCAATAGCAAAGAAAAAGTAAGAAAAAGTATTACTTCTTTGCAATCATTTTAAGAAACTGTAACTATATATATAACACATTATTAAATATATATATATATATTTTTTTTTTATTACCAAATATTACTCCTATATTTTCATATACATATGAGCTCTTATTGTTTGTTGATAGAAAAGTGCAAAGAATGTATAATATATAGCTTAAATAGCCATTTATTAATTTAACAATGATAAATTACACATAAACACCTTAGGGGATCTTATAATAACATGTAACAGTAATTAGTCTTTTAAGGTCTGTGTAAAAAATGATAACTTGTAGGAGAAAGCAAAGACAGAAATTAAAGGTAAGAGTTTCAGAGGAGTAGAGAGAGAGAGAGGGACAGACTGATGCAAATGTCACAAGAATATGACTCATTATAATGATGCAGCATATTGCAGGCTTGAGGGAGGGTATGGGTAGGACTTTCATCAATTGTACGCAAGAAAATAAGTAGTGAATGGTCATTGAAACCCTGAAGTGTATAGACTATTATCTTTCAGCTTTGGTGCAACGGGGATGGGGAATAGCTCGTGGATCAAGCATTTGACCTTGTCGGCCTAAATATAGTATACTTATTGGTCCTTTCCAGTCTTTGACTTCTAAATCCGCAAAATAAGAAACAAAACAAAATATATAACCCTGGCAAAAACTTAATTTGGTACCAAAGATGTAAAAAAAATATCCTGCTCAATTCACTCAAAACAATTTTGCAAAAAAATAACATTTAAAATTAAATAATTAATCCTACCTTCGAAAAGGTCCCAAAGCTATAATATGAGTTGCTTTGCTTCTTCCTTACTTCTTCCTTACCTCTTTTTAGTCACATGTAATAACATTTAAATTAGATTTACTTCCAAGTGGGTAACACTTTCGTAAAATGCTTATTTCAACTTCAACGTCCACGAACTGTCATGACAATTTCATGGGAATTATTAGCATTTATTTACCATGTTGTGATATATGATGAGGTATGTGTTAAATGAATTATTTTAATTAATTGGTCTTAACGGTAGTACAATTTAAATTTTCTGTGTAGCGATAGAATATTGGCTGAGCTAGCTTAGTTAAGTAAAAATATGAGTGCGTTAAAAAGGAAAAAAGAAAATCTCTTTTCAAAGATATTTGAAATTCTCAGGTAGAATTTGCTTGCAAACCGCTTTCTTTTTTCCCTTGTAATAAATTGGACTCTTTCTTTTCTTAATTTATTCCTATATTGTTCAAAACTATAAAGGCATTTTTTAGAATTCATAAATATTTTTCAATTTTATCATTCATGCAATTCCTGTAAAAAAAAATAAATAAAGCAAAAGACAAAAAATTCTAAAAAATTTTAAACATTTGAAAATATCAAAAACCTAAAAGAATTATAAATTGTTTTTGAAGAAAGTAGATCCGCCCCACATAATGTCTTAAAGGAAACAAAAAAAAAATCTTTTAATTTATAGTATTTCTCATTTTATCTTTTTTGTTTTAAGAAATTATAAAATTATTCTTCAAATTTGAAAAAAAATTGTTTTAATTTTATCCTTTATAGACTTTTTGGACCAAAAAATATAGAGATAAGACAAAAATATTCTTTAATTAAAACAAATTTGTTTTCTAAAATGTATTTTTCTTCTTGAAAAAATATAAAAAATATATATTTTAATATTGAAAAACCATAAAACTTGATTTTTTTTGTTTTGAAATTTGGCTCTTTTTTTTTTAGGAGTTTTCATGTTTTCTAAATCTAAAAAATATTTTTCATCACTGTTTAAAAGCAATTATATTATTTTGCTTAATTTTTTTCATTTATAGGGATGAAATTGAAACAACTTTTTTTTTTTTAAATTCAAATGATGCTTTTTAAGTTTCTAAAAATAGAAGAACATATTGAGAAATAGTTAAAAAAAAAGTATAATTATATAATTTAACCTTTGATATTTTCCTTTTGTTAGTTATATTAAATAAGTAATTAACCCTTATTGTGTATAAGTTAACAAATATACATAAATGCTTTGAACCATTATATTATTAGTATAGAAAAGTCAGACTAAGGGCATGTTTAACACTACACAAGTTTCTTCCAAAATTATACATCTAAGTGAAGGGATAACTTTTTAGGATGAATGGTCTCGGCTGTGGTAATTTTATTGCTTTTGCTTAAATTTATCTTTTCCCCCTTCTGAAATGTTATCTTCACTTGTCTTAGTTTTTGTAGATTTTGTGGTCATTAACTGTCTATCCCCCATGTGGACTACCACGACCATAGGTTAAAGACTTAAAAACCAAGTACACACACACACACACACACACACACTTTTTTTAAACTTGTACATGTTTCTCTTTTTATTTACATTTACATGTATAACCCTAGCCAACGGATTCCCTCTGAAACAAATAATGAAAACAAGAACAAGGGGATCATGTATAGTTGCTATCGTTTAAAGAGGAAAAAAAGGAAACAACCTTTATCCAAATGCCTAATGTCAAACCAAAACCAGTGGTGGTGAGAGTGGAAAATGTCAGGCACTCTCTTCCGAGCACTCTTTTCCCTCTTATTACCCTAGCATTGTGTTCTGTACCATTCCAACTGTTTGAAAATTACCCACATGATATGTTTTATCCCATCAAAAGTGGTCCTCATTATAACTCTCGGATCATCATAATATTACCTATCAATCGGCCCCTTGTCTGATCTATAGTAATATTACAACACTCACATTTATACACATAAAACTAGTCTTCAGCAAAAAAACAAAACAAAAAAAAAAAAAAACAACAACAACATAAAATTAGTGAATTTATATATACAAGACCCTTGTCATGAAAAATATATTTCTTTATTAATTCAAGAAGAAGTGGGGTCATTAATTAATAATTGTCTTACTATGCATAATGCTAGAGTTCCAATAATATGATCATGGCCAGTACATGAGCTGTGGGAGAAAATCCAAAACCGGGAGTGATATCATGATACAGCAGAAGAAGAGCAGGCAAGAAATAAAACATGCACAAGAATATGTAGATATAACAAGCAAAAGAAAACAAAGGAGAACGGGCTTTTGTTCATTCTTTTGTTGGTGGGTGGGAAGAAGGGGCATTGGGTGGTGGCTACAAGGCAAATTGCAGTGTCCCCACTGGACGTACGTAATATACATGATATTTAAGAGAGAGAAAGAGAGAAAAGCGAGAAAGGAAGGAGAGAGAAAGGCTGCCAAAGAATATAGAAATGGAAATCACGGTCCTCCCACTCTTTTTCTCGTCCTGTCACCATCCACTTTCCTTTTCTCCGTAATTCTCTCTCATTTAATATTGGCTCTTTGATTTAAAACAATCACACCGCAAAAAGAACCTGATTATCACCTGATCATCAACGGAGATATTCACCCTTTATTGCTTTCCGTTCCGTTCATCACCTGATCAGAAGCTATTCGGTAGTAAATATATTTTCTATATATATATATATATATATATAAATAAATCGATACTAATCAATCCGGAAATTATTTTCGTACATTTTTCATTTATCAATGTAATATTGTTCTTACGTTCCTCTAATACACAATTTGTTTAAGCACAACCCCTCAATGTTACAAGTTATAGACTGCATTTATAAGCATTACAGTAACACAAATTAAGTGTTACACAAATGTATAAATGATGTAATTAATAATATGATTTGTGATGTTAAGATCGATTCTACAGTGGAGGTAAAGAGTGTAATATATATGATAGTTATTTTGTATCATACAATATGAGTGTTGGGGTGAAGAGCAATCTTCTCATCTAATTTTTTTTTTTTCAATTTAAAGCGTAAAATTTGATAAAATTTATAATTTTTCTCTTTCAAAATTTTGAAATTCTATATTTTTGTTACTTATAATATATAAAATCTCTCACTTGAATTAAGTCTAATGCAATTTTCACAACACACCCCTATTTCCTTTGACTTATTTTTTTTTTTTTGTAACTAAATTGTGTCTGAGCCCATTTATTTAGAGGATTCGATTTAGAATTTTATAGGGTGTTTGGAAGGTGGTGGGAACCAGTGGTGAGAACCATTTTTACTGTAGCATATGAGAACTTTACACTGTAGCAATTTTTTTATTGTTACTGTAGCATGTGAGAGCTTTTTACTGTTCATAACTGATTTTGCGGTGGGAACCGCAGTTCCCACAACTTTGCCAAACACCCCCTTAGACTTAGAGTTGAATTCAAAGCTGAATAAGATCATTATTTAGATCTCAATTCAAATTTCAATTGAGTTTTAAGTGCAAAATTCTTTGTCATTATTTCTTCGAGGATTTCTCCGATGAAAACCCCTACCGGTAATGCATGTCTTGAGACCATTAGAGATTATCAAAATCATTTTATTTATGCATATTTAATAGCTAAAAGATAAATATCTACCTATGAATATCTATTTCAATTTACAGAAATTGCTTATTTCTTTACAATGTCAATATTATTATACTAAATAAATATGATG
This sequence comes from Artocarpus hirsutus, assembly GCA_946598075.1. Lineage (NCBI taxonomy): Eukaryota > Viridiplantae > Streptophyta > Magnoliopsida > Rosales > Moraceae > Artocarpus > Artocarpus hirsutus. The sequence goes on along the minus strand of CAMOHE010039876.1, from coordinate 60,908 downwards.
TTAGACCATTTCTTTTTAATGGACCGTGTTTTGCAAACAATATGTTTGACTTAATTTAACAAGTTGGTTAGAATTTTAAGTTTTAATTTATTATAATATAAAGCTCTTATATGCTATAATAAAAAACAAAAATTTATTATTTTATAAAATATTTATATACTATAATATTTAAGTTTTTAACTTTTAAACTCTAACTTTATTTCAATCCCTCTCTTGATCCTTTGACGTTCCGTTCTTATGATTAATTTAAGTCTTAACTTTGTGAACAGTAAAGAGTGTGGAGGTGGGAAGCGTGTCAACTGTGTAGTGTGTAATATGGATGACACAATCAAGTTGTCCTTTTTCTTGCTGTCTTGTTTTCGGGGTTTCCCGCCAGGTTATATATATATAGTTATACATAAAGACAGAGAGCTATGCATACAGTCACATACACACACTCACACGCAGAGACACAGAATGGCAGAGCTAGAGAGAGAGAGAGAAAGAGAGTGTGTGTGATGATGGTACCGTCTCTGAGTGCATGTCAGCACGTCCCGTCAGACGTCGCTCCACCCGGTTGGCTGTTTTCGGGGATCACATGGAAACCCTTCTGCTCGGCACTCTTGTTTTCTCTCCTCGTATATGTACAAACTTAATCTCTCTAATTATCCTTATTATTATTTTATATATATTATATTCAGTTCGTATTAGTCTTGTTACTATTGATGCTGATGTTAATCTTTGTTTTCTGAACAAAAACAACGATAATTTCATTCTTTGTGTGTGGTTGTGGGTTGGTTCTTTTTTTTTTTTTATGTCGCTTTGAGTGTTTCAGTATTATATTTTAATGAGTGGGATCATCCAATGAGTACGTGCATGTTAACGTAACTTATATATATATGTATGGATTAATAACTAGAAAGTAAAAGTACTAGCTATTGTTCACGAAGTAAATCATTAATCGAATAATGTTGGAAAGAAAGACAATTAACGTTCTTAGCATTGATGTTTGAAAAGGAAAGTTCATGTACTACTACTTCAAGTGTTGATTAGTTCCCTGATCAAGACGTTATTACGATAAAGGAAATAGGCGTCTAACAAACTCAACCTCAACTCATAGTTTCTAATTCAAACAGAACAAAATTTTTATATGTTATAATATAAAGGTTATATACAACAATATTTTTTAGTTTTAATTCTTATTTTCATCTTACTTTTCAAACATTCTTAAAATGAACCATAGTTGTTGATATACATCAACCTTATCCAAATGACATGTTTGAAAAAGTTATTTTCTTTTGGGGAATTATTAATTTAGAAATCAAGAACACCTTTGTGTGCTAGCTAGCTAATGATTTGTTTCACAAAGTTAATTTTAACTAATTTAATGAAAATTTTTACATATTACAACAAAAAAAAATATTATTATAATATAAAATTTTTATATATTATAATATTTATAATTTTAACTAATAATTTTTATCACTTTATCAAATACTCTTCACGTCACTTCGAAAGGTCCCAAATCTTTGGATTGACAGGACTGGGATTAGGATGATGACAAACTCTTTGAATACGAAAACCTCTAATTTGGAATGACATGATATGCAAGGACATTTTACATTTAATAAGGCGAAGACTCCTTTTGAGCGCCGTTCACCCTCCTCCCATCCCTTCTCCCAGAGTCCAGTACTATTAAACTAGCTAGCTGTAGAGAGTAAGACTATCCATGCTTCTTAGACTTCAGTTAAAACGATCTCATTTACAATTATATTTATTTATTTATTTTTGTAGCATGCATTGGATAGCTGATAATTTTTTTTTCCAAGGAATTACTCTTTTTTTTTTTTGTCGTTTTGTAGTTGTTAACGTAGGTCAGCATGTATAACGTCTGTCTGATTTATGTTTGTGTATACTTCAGCCTCGATTCGTTTAGTAAAATAATTAGTTGTCACCACAGCAAATCTTTTTGCTGAAAGAGTTTTTGGAAGGATTATATACACAGGATTAATTATATAATTATATTTTTTAATTTCAACTATTTTTTAATTTTTTTTTCTTTTTTAAAAACTATAAAGGCATCTGTTAAATATAAAAATTTGTTTCAATTTTATCTCTATAAATAAAAAATTACACAAAAAGGCATAATTATCTTTGAACAATTATTATAAATATCTCATAGAAATAAAAACATAAAACTCCTAAAATAAAACATTAAATTTCAAGAAAAAGTCCTTAAGTATTATGACTTTTTAAATGTTAAAATATTGTTTAAAAATTTCCTCAAAAAAAAATATATTTTAAAAATAAACTTGTCTTAATTAAAGGTATGTTTGTTTTATTTTCATATTTTTGGTCCAAAAAGTTTGTGAACGATAAAATTAAAACAAGTTTTTTAAATTCAAAAGATACATTTGTAGTTTCTTAAACAAAAAAATAAATTAAAAAATAGTTAAAACTATGAAGTATATTTATGCAATTAACCCATATATATACACAGCTATATATATAAAAACAGTCTCTGGCCCAACGCCTTTAAAAATGCTAACCAGTCAACAAAGCAAATGTAGCTGTATGATGCAAGCTAGATGTTTGAGATCATTGATCTACCCTAGCAATGGAACTAAATAAAAAGTGAACATACCTATCAAAAAACTTACTTTAAGAGAAATAATATTTTAAAAATAAAAAGTAATTTAAATCTTTCATTTGAAAACATTGATATGAATAATAAAATTTTGGTTAAAACTAAATTTGTTATAATATTTTTTTCTGAAAATTTGAATTGTTATAGTGCTTTAAATTTAAACCTTTAGTTGAAACTTAAATTCTCATGCGAGCACTTCTACAATTTATGAAAAGAGTTTTCTACAATTTATGAAAAGAGTTTCTTTTGTTCTTGGTCTTTTTCAAAGGCACTTTTATACAGTTTTCTCCATTGAATCGACTAGGTCATGGTGGAATAAATTATGTGGCACAAATCGTTGAAATTTTAGTAGTCGCCTTTAACTAATAGTACGTAGGTTCAATCTTTCCATTGACTTGAATTGCTGAAAATTTACTACTAGTAGTATTTTCTTTGAACAAGCATCACGATGTTGGTCGGTTTGGGTAAGTGCTGACAATTTGAGATTATATAGTCGGTTAGTAGTAGTCTTTATCAGAGAATTCCTATGTTTGGGGATTAATTAGTTGCTAACTTGCTAACGTCACTACTTATACCATGTAACTATAAGTTTGATGGGTAATTTGCATTGAATTTATATCATAATTGCGCTAATACTGACTAATATTTAAGAACGTAGATATTTCTTCTGTAGCTTCTCCTTGTATTTAAATTTAATAATTCATTGGCTTATATAATTATCGGTACATAAGGTTTGTTTGGTATAGATTTTATTTGTACTTTTAGTCAGTAGAAAAATGAAAATTAAAAAGCTATAGCTTTTGAGTATGTTTAGCATCATATTTTTAAATTTGATTAAATAAGTTAAAATAGTTTAAAAATTATTTAGTAAGTAATAAAATGTTATATTAAAGTTTAAAATATACTATAACTCAACGACTTATTTAAAAGTGCTTTTTTGTAGAGCTACATTTTGTATCTTTGATTAGAAGTACTTTTAGAGAGCTAAACTACTTTCGACAAATCATCTAAATACTTTCAGAAGTAATTTTTAGACACATGAAGCTGAAAGTATCTTATAAAAAGTCCTCCCAAACAGGCTCACAAGTAAGTGTCAACTGACTTAGAAACCTTGAATTAGTGATGTTGTAAACATTGTGAGTGACATGGTTAAATATTATTGCTGACAAGTTTATATATGACTCGTAACTATCGTACTTCAATTTCTCGTCCCAGTAATATTGTTAACAAATGTATGGAAAAACCCTACATCTTCACCTATATATATTTACGAGGAATTCTTGATTTTGTAAATTGTATTGATATCATAGGACAAAACGCCTCCCGCTATTCACAAAGGCGGCCTCTAAACTATTGTCCGAGTCATGCATTGATTTTATTTTCTTTTTATTTAAAAACTTTTTAAAAATGATTATAATTTATTGGAAACTGATAACTTTTGACCATGCATATATTTATCAAATTTAGTATTTTTTTGTAAAGGGGTTCAAGTGACATTAATGTTGTACTAATTGTTTGGGAGTAATAGTTTATTCAATTTGTTACGTATAAAATAATATACCTAACAGTTCATGAGGAACTACTTGTATTAAATTAGGAACCAATAAATAAATAGATATCAATATTTTTATCCTTGTTCATGACAAAATAAACCATTACAAGTGATATGCAGGTAATTAATAAGGATTGAATTATATTGCTGACTATTAATATTATATACATTACCGAGAAAAAAAGTTAAAAAAAAAAAATTTAAAGCACCACTATAGAAGTAAATTAGTGGAAGTGACCATACACTTGATCAAGTCCACATTAGCATTACTGTTATAAGGAAAAAAATTTTGATTTATTTTACGCATGAATGTTTCCTTTGTGCTTTCATATTATTGATTGTATTACAAGCAAACAAAACGATTAATTTTAAATCTTGAATTGTTAAGTGGAACAAAGACGGGTCATTTTTTGGATAGCAATGCAATGGATTATGTTGGCCATTGGAAGGAGGATTCCCTATAATTCAAATCAACCCGCTGTTTGATAATCATTTATGTAAATATTTTAATATTAAATCTCTCAGCGGTCCATATTTATGAATTATGTTTTTCGATATACTAAAGATAAGTGATCCGATGCTTCATCTACTCTATTTATATAGAATATTTATGAATAGAGTTTCAAATACTGAACTAATAGAACAGTAGGATAAGTTCATTGAATAAGGTACAACAGAATTATCCGTAAGTCATTTATACAATTTATATGGGCTATCAATTAATCATAAATGATGATAATTATCTAGTTGTAGATAACTAATATAGTAGGATCGACGACATTCTTGTCTATGGATACAAGTACCTGTAGATACCTCTCATAAGGCAGTTATGGAGATATTATACAAGGTGGGGTGGGTATAGGTTAAAAAAATTACTAGCCCCCAATATAGGGGTGGGGCATAATGGGGGAAGCTCTTGTAAAGACTAAAGAAACTCAAGTCTTGCCTGTATCATTAAAATATAAACACAAATACAAACTTATAAAGATATTGGGACTCTCCACTTAACAGATTTACCTTTTAATATGGAAACCTAAGTTCTTAGTAAGTCTAAATTCCAGCATAATATCAGGATCTAACAAGTTCAAATGAGCAGCATGACCCACCCAACAAAACATTGATAAATCCAAAGCGAGCACCATCTTGCAAGGTTATGTAAGAAGTAAAAACACTCGAGTCTTATATTGTTAAAATTAAACACAAGTACAAACTTATAAGGATATTGGGCCTCTCCACTTAACATGTTGACATTTTAAGATGAAAGCCTAAGTCGTTATTAAGTTCAAATTCCATCAGCTACTCCATCCCAACCTCCATAGCGATTACATATACTACATGAAACAATGAAATATAATTATCAAGAAGGAAATAAACACAGAAGAATGTTTTGGTCTCCTTTCATGCAAGGGACATAAAACACACCAAAATGGATTTTTAATTTTCTTAAAACCATCAAGATCTTTCTCGTGATGCTATATTAATGAGTGACCTATTCATGAACAAATCATAAATAAAAATTTAGGTAACATATTTGATATCTCATATCAAAAACAAGTTCTTTTCAGCCAAGTTGCTGAAGTAATATTCATGAATAAGGGTCGTCACTACAATTAACATGTCACTATTCCTCTTGCGTACTTAAGTCTACATTTTCATTTGTATTGCATGGACACAGATTGTATTTTGTTATATTCAATTTGTAAAATATTACAAATTGATCTACAAGTGTTACAACCAAAGATATGTGTACTTATTTCAACGAGCGTGTACAACATTGTTACATACTTATTTTGTTGATAGTACAAAAAGACACACAATTTGTAACATGTTACATATTTTTCTACTGGTATTACAGCCAAATATATGAAAACCTATTTCAACAAACACACAGACTATTAGTTACATACTCATTCTGTTGATAGTACGTAGTCTTTTTTAAATATAACATTTACAAGAATTTTTGTTACAAGCCATTTTTGCTATTGCTTTTTGGAATTATATATTGTCTACATAAACTTTTATTACATGTGAATTGACCTCTCCGCCCTTAAGTTTATTATATATATACTATTTTTCTATATACCAAAAATACGTTTGAACGTTTAATACGCAACATATAATATGTAAAAAGAGTGAAAAACCGGGAGGGCCAGTCCAGATTACAAGTGGCACGGGGATCAGAGAGGGGGAACAGAAAAGAGTCACACTTCGGATGTCAATTTGTATTTGGTCAAAGCATTTGGGAAAGCAACCAACCACCTGAAGCTGAAAGAAAGAAAGAACCCCGGAGATTGACAATTTGGCTTTGGGTTGTTGATGGGGTTTTTGCTTTGTTTTCCTCAATTATTAGTGCAATTTCTGATTTTGATGTGATTAGACGGCCATCCCCTTATTTATTCAATTTTCATGGTTTTTTGCACTCTGATACAAGACTATCATCTAATTGCATCAGTAAGGTACTTACTGTTTTGACGTTTTGTTTCTTATTTTTGATTTTCTTATTTCCTCCTACACTCGGGTGTGTTTGATTTTGTTCTTAAAATCTTTAAAAATATTTTCGTATAATTTTTAAGACAAAAATTTTAAAAACACTCTCAACACAATTGTTAAACGATTTTTATTTTTTTTAAAAAAAAAAATTTAACCTATTTTAAAAATAATACTAAACGATCTTTTGATTTTCTAGATTTATCCATCTCTATCGTCATTCCAAAAAGAGAACCTATCGTCCATCTCTTTTCTTTTTTCTTTTTTTTAATAATTTCAGTTCCACCACTAAATTAAGAGATATGTTTTCATTTTATAACACTAAATTACATTTTTTTCTAGTGGAACTAAATTACATTTGCGTTCCTTCTAACGAAAAAAAATCAATGACGTTCCACCCTTAGTTTTAAATTTATCACTATCATGCATGGAACGTTTTGATTTTTGTAATTTTGTAAAGAAAACATTTTGGCGGCATTTTTTTTCACTTGAGCTGCACTGCAAGAATATTTACCATGATTTTTCATACTAAAATTAATGACAATAATTACAACGATGGGTTAATTACATAACTATACATCCTCATTTTAATTATTTTTTAATTTATCTTTTTTGTTTTAAGAAACTACAAAATTATCATTTAAATTTAATAAACTTGTTTCAATTTTATCCCATGCAAGACTTTCAGGACCAAAAAAATATAGAGATACAAATATACCTTTAATTAGATCGAATTTATTTTGAAAATATATTTTTTTCTTTAGAAAAATTTTTAAAAAATATTTTATTGAAAAAGTCATAAAATATAAAATTTTTTTCTTGTAATTTAATGTTTTATTTTAGAAGCTTTTATATTTGTAATTCTATCATATATTTATCATAACTTTGTAAAGGTCGTTATGTTGTTTTGTCTAATTTTTTCTATTTATAGGGATGAAATTGAAACAAGTTTTTTAAAATTAAAGAATACATTTGTACTTCTAAAAATAGAAGGACAAATTGAAAAACACTTAAAACTAGTAGATATAATTATATAATAAACCCTTATAACGATAGATGCCACTTTGGGCTAAAAGTTTTTTAATTATTTAATTAATATTGATTCTTTAATATTAGTTAGCAGTTAGTGCTTTTTAATTTGTTTTTTGGGTATCTCTAATCGCTTGGTTTAGCAAATCTAATTGAAACTAAAAGTTTTAACTGCTATAATATAAAGCTCTCACTCTAGCTTACAACTTCAACTATGTTACCAAACACTTTTTAAATTATTTTGAGAAAAAGAAAGAATTATGAATTGAGAGACATGAGATCGTTGAGTACTTAAGAAACATCTCTAGGGCGGCAATAAATTTTTCTTTTCTTTTTTTCGCTCTGTAGTGATAAAGCATTTTAGTTTATGGTCTATATACCCTTTTTTTCACATGAAAAGATATTATTGGTTCCGCTGGAAAACTGAATGATATTAATTATCTAACTTGAATTAGGCATTGGACACGGTACAAAACTTTGTCTAACTCACTGCCGTACATTATATTTTTATTGGATTATTGGATTTTTCTTTTTGGTAATTTGAGGTCCTTTTTCCACGATTATATTAATAGATAGCATTTCCAGTCTTTCTGAGTGTTTGTGACCATGCGAAAAATGAAAAAGTCATTGGACTTTTAAATTTTAAAATTTAAATCCTGATTCCTTGCAGAAATTGTTACTAATATCACTTTTTTCAAAATTAATTATAGTAAATAATAAATTTTAAAATATAGTATTTGTGGTATAAATAATTTATTTGCCTATTTGTTTACTATGTAAGTAATTTTTATTTACACAATAAATAAATTTATGATGCAAATAATATATTAACCTCTTATTTACAATATAAATATTTTTTATTTACATTGTAAATCTGCTATTTACTATAAATATTTTTCAAAACTTGATATTTGCTTAAAAATGTTTTAAAAATCTGATATTTCCTTCACTCTCCCTATTTTTACTTTAATAAAACACTTTTAAGGTCTTTTTTTTTTTTTTTAATGCAAAAATGGTTTCTCTTATAAAGTTTTATACATACAAAAAGTATTCTCTTTCTTTCCTTCTTTATCGAATATTTCTCTAATAGGATCTGAAAAAGTTATCTATTAGTTATATTTTATTTTTCAACCATCAAATTTATATCAAAAATATTATTATAAACAGATCTAACAATTAGAAATCATACATTATAAAGTAAGAGACCATAACTTTGAAGGACCCTTCTGTACCCCGTTTATTCTACAAAAAAGTTTTACGGTGAAGTGTGTTTCTAGAAGAATATATCTCTTGGCTAACAGTAAGTTAAATCGGAGTTCAGCATTGGATCTCAGATCAAGTCAGTAACCTATGTTGTAGGTAACAGAAGCTTATTGCCCAGCTAGGGCACTAGAACCTAAGGGTAAATAGCCTATTATTCTCCTTATTATTGAAAGCCAACTAGCGGGAAAATTAAAAAAAGAAGAAATATTTTTTAACTTCTAATTTTTGATGGAGAATTTTGGTAGAACTGTCCGCAACAAAAAAAATTATATAAAAGATTATTGTTACAAGACACCAGTGATACTAAACACCACTCATTAATAGAAGATAAGTCCCTTAATATAGGCTCTATTTACTTTTATTAATAATAGTACTTAATATTAGTGGTATCTCTAAGTATTTTTCATATAAAATTACAAAATTAAGGGTATCTAAAAGGGTGGTGGGAACTGTTGGTTAGAATTATTTTTACTGTAGCATGTAAAAGCTTTACATTAGAGTGATTTTTTTATTGTTACTATAGCATGTGAGAGCTTTACACTATTTATCACTGAAAAAATGGTGAAATTTCAAACACCCGGTAAAATATAAAACATACATAAAACTAAAAAAAAATAGAGATTTTGGATAGGATGATTGTGTTCTATTGATTATAATTTTTCATGTATATCCTGTTGTAGAATTTTCAGATTGACCAAGAAATCCGAAAAAGAAAAAAAAGAATAAAAAAGTTGGATGAAAAATCCTCAAAATTAAAGCCAAGACTGACCACTTAAGAAGTGAGTAAAAGGACATCAATCTGGGTGCTTATTATTTAAATGGTATTTAATTGGAAGTCTAAGAAGCATCATGTCCACATAAGTTTGTTCCAGCTCGTTGGTGCTAAATATTTAAAGCCACTTTTGAAAGTCCAGAAAACTCAAACTACTAATAATGGTTCCATGCAATATTAGATGGAAATATGATCACTTGACAGGGTCGATTAATTTGTTATAATAATCAAGCTTGCTAGAATATTTAGAAGCCTAATTAATTTTTTAAAATAAAAATACTAGCAGTACATGTTTTCCAGCCTGCATATGAAAGGATGCAAATCAGTTGTCTAATTTCTATCATTTTTTATTGGTTTTTAACTAATCATACGTAAATTAAAAAGTTCAAAATATTTTTTAGTTGACTTTTACAAATTTAAATATGTGAGTCTATATTAAATAACGTGATATAATATAGTTTGTCTAACATTATTAATTGAGATTCCAAAACTGAACAAATGAAAGCATATTGTATATTAGACTAACTTTACCTTTGGAGAAAAATAATTGAAAAGTAGTTCATAAAGAATATAATTCATAGAACTAGGTTGAATTTTTAAGTTCAAATATATTTTAATATTAACTTGGTTTGCCGGGGGTTAGGAGTTCCCTCGCACAGTACTAGTGATCAGTTATAATTTTCTAGCCAACTTGCTTAAATAGCTTGATCCATCTAAATTTTTCTATCATGCAGGAGAAAGAAATGAATTTGATTTTGCTTTTTTCTTATTTCGTTCCTCTTTTCCTTTAGGGTGCGAAGATCGTTGCACTAACTTGTTGGACTTGACCCAATTTTTAAGTCAGGAAATTTTTTTTTAATGTGGATGCTATAAAAAGAAAATAAGTATAGTATTTTATTAAATAGATGTATAGGCTTTGTTTGATAAATAAGTTTCAACTTTAAGTTCTAATTTACTACAGTGTAAAGCTCGTATATGCTAAAAAAGTTGTTATAGTGTAAAGCCCTCACATATTACAATATCTGAGTTATAATTTACTTTCCGAACTAAGTGATAGTTATATATCTTTGTTATTGATTGGCGAACATTTTAAATTTTATTGTAAAATAAAAATTATTATGAGTAGAAGTTTAAATTTCAAAAATTAAGAGATAGCATGTGTCCTCACTCAATTATATCTCCTTTTGGTCCACGTGGGCCCACAAAGTGCCAATATGGGGATGATTAGAGCCTTTGATTGAGATACTTATGTCTTTAAAAATAATTTTATTAATGGGCAAATCAATAATAGGAAATTTCATCAACATAGTGTGGGGAAAATAGATTGGGGTGCTAATAGGTGTAACCTTTCAATATTTATGAAAATTATTCCTATCTAAAGGTAAATGACTTTCTCAAAATAAATGTTTGCTGATATGTGTTATGATAACGAATAATTTATTTAAATAAATATCTGAATAATATGGATAGACCTTTCTACTTGTTTCGGATTTGCTCACCTTCTCACCCGTTCGCACTAAGCCTTTTTCAAGAAATAATTTATTTTCCCCTCGCATTGAGGAGAATTTTCTCTCTTTTCTTCCTATTCTAAATGAATCGAAAATTGTTATGTTATGTGTTGGGTTCTTTCACTTTTTTCAAATATGTATAGAACCAGAACTAGTCTATTAGATAGTCAATATATAGCAAGCAAGACAAAAAAGGCAACATAGGTAAGTTTGGCATTGCTGTGTTATGCCTGCTGTTTCTGTTGTGTTGTATTATGGATCAAAAACCGATAGGCCTTTGATAAATTTTTTTAAAAATTTTTTAAAGCTGTTGTGAACACTATAAGCAAAATTACAACTGTTTGGTAAAGTATATATAAAATTATAATAGACATTTATAATAATAAAAATTGACATACTTTACTAACCATATTTACAGTTTTAGTTTTTCATTTTAATTTTATGATTAACATATGTAATTTCATACATTAAAATGTTTAAAATATAATTTCATCTTTATTATTAAATATATTTTTGGAAAATAATTACTTTTATCAAACAAGGTAAATCATAAGTATACATAAAAATATCTAAAAAAAGCATGACAATGTTAAAAAAATTCCATATAAATTAATTCTATATTTCTTGTGTTGATGTCATTTTAATATGTATAGAAAAACTAGATAGATTGATAATTATATATTATTTTTAAGATTAATTTAGTAATTTTAAATTATGATAGCAGAAGTTGCTATAAAAAAAAAACCCTTAAACAGACTTTCAATTTTTTTTGTTGGGCGGTAATTTTAGAAGCAATTTTATAAAAAGAGGTTTTACAAAACACTATAAACTACTTCAGAAAGGAACATAAGCCACCAGCAGCCAAAAAAAAAAAAATCCAAACAGGCCCACAAACAAGAACAAACACCAATCTAGCTTTCAAACTAAAAATAAAATAAAATAAAAAATAAAAAACTAGATTTCTTTTGGAAGTGCAAACTTCAAAAGCACACACTACTTAAACAACTGGAGATGTGATGGCCATTTCTCACAACCCCATTTGTCTGTGCATTGTTTGGCAATCTGATGACCATAGGTCCCTCCAACACAACACCCTTGTTGACTGTCCTTAGAGTCCCCAACAAAGGCGCGTTCATGTCACGCACTTCATGTTCGAGTGCGCTTGCACACCTTAATTATAATTTCAAATTTTCCTTTTACTTTTTGATTATTGTCTGTAAAGACATGAATTATTAAATGCTTATGTATTGACACCACATGGGCGTCACGCACGGCGGAGGAGCCTTAAATGCCCCACAATTTAATTTTTCCTTGGTAATTCCGTGTCCGTCTTTACTCTAGACACTCCCAAAAATTAAAAATTAAAAACTGCCCTCTTGCTATTTCTCTCTCTAGATAATCTCTCTGTAAATCAGCCCCACTTGTACGTTGTGTCCTCCGAGCAGGTGTCCCACGCGACGGCACACGCGCCACCGTTGTCGAGAGGTAGTCTCTGTTAAAAGGGGTTCCACCGCACCGCCAATTTGAGTCAGGTGCGGAATGCGTGCAAGAAGAACGACACACATCGGGTACCCCCTGACCCGTAAGGTTTCAGTGTCAATTTTATTCACTCTACGCGCGTTGTTTCAGCACGTGGTCTAACGGGGTCCTACGGAAATCCCAAAAAACTTTTTACTGATAACTCCAATATTTAAATACTTTTAAATTTCATGGAAAGTGAAATACTCATTTCACATTCAAAGAAGGAAAAAAAGTAGTCATTTGAACTAGAGTATTGAATATTTTCTTAGAATAATTTGTTGGTACGATGGGAAAAAATTCCATTAATAAAATTTTGTTTTGAACAGTATTTTCATTATTTTTAGGAATTTTAGATCATTACTATATTACTATATGTAACATGCAGAATTAAAAGATAAAGCTGTTATGTACGTTTAAGTTGCGTAATAACAAATTAATAAAAGTATTTTTTATTTTTCAAAATATTTTTGTATGTCTTTGGAAACAAAATTTCAAAAATTTTCTAAGTACCATTTTTCAAATATTCTTTTTTCAATAACAAAACTACTTTCAACCATTTTAAAATGAAAAATCCTTTTTATCCCATGGGATTATGAGCCTATTACTCACAAAATGTAGGCCCGGTCTAGTATATAGTGTACTTTTCAAACTAAGTCTCACATTAGTAATAAAGCTACAACTCTATAGGGTTAAATAGGATTTTGTTCTTTTAAAAGCATTACCAAACCGGCATCGGAACTTAAAAACATAACATTTAGTAACATTTTGTCACTTCAACTTAAAAACATTAACGTTTATTCTCCCAATCTATAAAATATTAACAAAAAAAACTCCTTAAATTATGATTTTTAACATAAATGACACATATCACACAAAATATAAGGATTGTTGAGCAGTTTAAGGAACTATTATAGTGTAGTCATATGGAAGCAAAAGAACAGTTTCTTTTTTAAATTTTCTTAAGATTTTTGTTAATTTTTAACAATTAAAATTTTAATTTATATCGAATTTTTAAATTTAAATTAGCTTTAGATATGATAGAGTTACTAAACTACTCCTATATTATGTATCAAATCTTAATTATTTATTAATTTTGATAAAAATTCCAACAAAAAAAGTTCTTCATTAATATAATATCTGGTGGAATGCATGTTATCTTTTAAAATTTAAGGGACATATTTACAAGGTTATAGTTTGTAGAGAAATTTTTGTAACTAATCATTCTTTACATTAAATGCCCCTTTGTTGGGGAAGTCGGTTCTCGTAGAGCAGTAGGCCCCACACACCTAATACCAACAAGGTGGAACATAATATGAGTAATTTCGCTTATATTGATTTTTACTTTCTTAAATCCGATACGATATAAAAAAAAAAAAAAAAAACCGACCACAAAAAAGCTTTATTATAAAAATCTAAGAAAATCTATACAAGAAAAAGGGCTAAAAAAAAATTAAAAGATGTAGCATTCGAGTCAAGATTTTGTGAATCAACTTTTGTCATACTTCTTAAATGACCATTTTAGAATTTTATTTTCACACATAGCACTCTCGATTACCTTCATCTAAAAATAACTATCTAGAAGCCATCTTTATGTAGTATATACCGTCCAAATTTGAACTGTCACATCTTGTATGGGACACAATTTAGCTATGATCTAATGGCGTATGCTTTAGAAGTCTTAAAAAATCATACTATAGAATCACTAGAGTCCTTATGTTGCATGGTTAGTTGTACACCAGTCTATGAACCTACTGGATTGTTCTTTTTTTTTTTTTTTACAGCGCAGTGAGACAAGGAAAGAATAGGTGAAAATTACCGGTTGAATCGGTGAAGCAGGTAGTAGTGGGGACATGGAATATAATTATAGAGAGAGGGAGAGGGAGAGAGAGAGAGAGAGAGAAAGTAACAGTGGGGTTACGGAGTTGGGTTTTCAGAAAACGGGTAAAGTATATGAAGGGGTTTGAGAAACAACGCCTCTCTTTTGCAGAGAGTGAGTGAAAACATTCAAAGCCACTCTCTTCCTCCTTTTTTAAGTTCTGTTATCTTCTGCTTTGAAACCCCCAAATTCCCTTTCCTCTCTTTTTTTCTCTGTAAAAGAAACAGCATAAATCCCTTCTACTCCGGCGAACTGCGCCTAATTAGCCACAAATATTTCTCTTTTTTCCCCCTAGTTAACTATATTGATTGGAGCTTTCGGACAAATTAATTAAGTCGGTTAATTCGGGTTTTAGAAAAAGTAAAAACAACAGAAGAGAAAGAGAGAGGCCCCAAAGGAAAAGAAAAAAAAAAAAAATGGAGTTCGAAGATCAAGAGGAGCACGACGAGGAGATGGAGATGGCGGCGAGCTACGACTCTCTGCAGGGGAACTCAGGGAGAGTGAAAATACCGAGTTCAGGAGCCGGCGCGGAGGGAGCGACGACGGCTCAGTCGCAGCCGAGGACGGCGGCGGCCAAGCCGAGGTACCGCGAGTGCCTGAAGAACCACGCCGTGGGGCTTGGAGGCCACGCCCTCGACGGCTGCGGGGAGTTCCTAGCCGCCGGCGCCGAGGGCACTCTCGACGCCCTCAAGTGCGCCGCCTGCTGCTGCCACCGCAACTTCCACCGCAAAGAAACCGAATCCACCGCAGTTGGAGGAGGCGGCGGAGGAATTAGCCTAACCCCGGAGCCGTACGGACTAGTGTCTGCGCTCCATCCCTACCCTCCGGCGGCGCCGCACTCTCATTTCTCTCCCTACTACCGGACACCGGCAGGGTATCTCCACGTGGCGGCGCCCCATAGGCCGCTGGCGCTGCCGTCAACGTCTGGCGGAGGGGGGAGCCACAGCAGGGAGGATCAGGAGGACGTTTCGAACCCAAGCGCAGGAGGAATGTACGGGACAACGTCGTCAGGTAAGAAGAGGTTCCGGACCAAGTTCACGCAGGAGCAGAAGGAGAAGATGCTGGCGCTTGCGGAGAGGCTTGGGTGGCGGATTCAGAAGCAGGATGAGCCCGTTGTTCAGCAGTTTTGCAACGACACCGGCGTCCGCCGCCATGTCCTTAAGGTCTGGATGCACAACAACAAGCACACCCTCGGCAAGAAACCCTAGCCAGCCCAGTAACCACCGAGCAATATATCTATATATATATATATATATATATCATCAAACGCAAGAGATCTTCATCGCTGTGCTGGTATTACTATCATTGTTGCTGTTACTACTATTGTCAATTGCTAGTCATTGTCGTTATTATTCTTCATGGTTCGGTAGATGTGCTTTTTTTTTTTTTTTTTTTTTTTTGTATTTAAGATAACAGACAAGTCTTTAGCTAGGTTTAGGATCACTTGATGAAGGAAGGGAATGAGAGTGGTCATTTTCTTAGTCGACATTTTGGTCTCTCTCTTCTACATTTGCACTGAAAGAAATACTGGTACGGGCGTTCGAGGGAAATATATTGCAAGTTGGGGATCGTGTTGCTAGCTAGCTAGCTGCTGACTTATTAATATGGTCGAGAAATTCTTGTAGCTTATTTTCTCGAGATTTTAGTTTTAGGGTTTTATTGCCTTCTCTCTCTTTCTCCTTCACCTTTCTTTTATTATTATTTTGCGTAGTTTTGGTGGTCGAGTACTGGAGGGGAGGTTTGTAGTTTAAAATGAAGAACATCTCAGAGACTAGATAACTATTATTATCATCATTATCATTATTTTATATTATTGGGTAAATATTTTGATGATCAAATCTTTATTGCTGGTTTTGCATGGAAATCTCTCTTGCCTATTAATACACTGGGATTTCTTGCAAGTACTTGGTGTATACCATCTGGTTGATCAGACATTGTGTTCAATTGTGCTAAATGTTTAAAAGAGAGTTTGACAAAGGCGAGCTAGCAGATAATAAGAGAAATTCATGACCTTTACTTCATTTGCTTGTAAGTATATATATATATGTGTGTGTGTGTGTGTGTGTGTAGTGTATATAATCGACGGTTGTAAAGGAAAAGGAGTTTCTGTTTGGTGTGGGTAGCAAACGTGTGCGAAGCTGAATTTTCCGTTTAAATGCTTCTCTCCTTACGTGTTCAATCGCGTATCTGTGTAGCGTCACTGATCATTTACTTCTTCTAACTGACCCCTTTTTGTTTCAATCAAAGGAAAGAGAGAGTTGGTTTTCTGTGTTTGGAAGTTTTATTAATGGCATTCAATGAGCTGATCTCATGGCCTTTTCCCTTTTCTTTTCTTTTCTTCTCTTTTCTTTCTTTTTTTTTTTCCTTTGTTATAACTTTAGTTTTATTATGTTGCTATTATTTGAGCATATATTGTTTGATTGGTTCTTCATCCATACCACTGCGAAGCTCTTCTGGTCTTTTTCCTCTATCATGAGATTCCAAAACCTTTGCCTTGCTAGGCTTTGCTTCCTCGGTGTTGATGGCCTTCAACATTTCTTCTTCTAGCTCTTCACATTTTGTTTTAATCTTTTTTTTTTCTTCAGAAGGTACTACAGGAGCCAACTTTAAATGATCAATGAAACTGCAAAGGCTGATCATGGGACCTCTCTTCTCTGGTCTTTTCCTGTTTCCTTCCAAGTCTTTGCTATCTTTCTTGCATGCCCTTGCATTTACTTTTGCAGGTGCCTGTACTGACAATGATATTTCAATTTTCTCTTTCTTTTTTTTTTTTTCCTTCAAAAAAATTGAATACATGTGAAATAATAATAATATGATATATTAGATATTTAAACTAAGAATCAGTCTAATGATTTATTGAAGAAGGCAAAACCCAAATGCATGTTTGATTTACTAATAATGGGAGGGCTGCCTAAGGAAGGACATAGCAAAATCCTTTCGTTGCTAAATGTATCTTTTTAAGATAATAAATGCATTCTTTGTTTGTTTATATAATGTTGGAAACGGGGACATACCAGCTATACAGTCCCACAGTAGGGCTGTTGTTTCTCATGAAAAACTCAAATCCAAATGTTGCGTTTTTTTCTCCATGTTGGAGAAAGTCGATCTATCATCGATAGATCCAAAGCAACTTCTGTGTGTGTGGATGTATTTCTCTCTCCTGTCCTCTTTTTTCAATAATCTTCTTCAGAGGGAACATGTGGGCACTCCCAGCAGCAACAAGTGAAATTTGCATTAAATAAACAAAGAGAAGGACACACAGCTTTTGTCTGAACTCCTCAACCACTACTCTATCTTGTAGATTCATCTTTTGGGTCGATGGAATCCGTTTCGATTCCTAGAATCTTTATAATTTTTTTCAACTTAATTCAAACACTTACGCGCCCATTTCGTGTGTATATGTACATATATATGTGTGTGTGTATGTGAGGTCTTATAACATGACGTTGGTTTTATTTATTTGTTTTTTTTTAAGTGTTGCAGAAAATTATTAAGCAGTTAATTTGTAATCTAATTAGAATGGGAAGTACTTATGTGTGGTAACGAAAGGGACCACACATAGCCGTGGAGGACGAACTACCAATTTTCTAGGTTATTAATTTCTTTTGGAGTTTCTCTTTATGGGGTTTGCTGTTTCAAGTTTACTAACAAGAGAGCTCCGAGACTCCAAGCTTATCTTCAAAAGAAACTATCTTCAAGATGCTTTTGCTTGTTTTGCGGAAACTTCAGTATCAGTTAAAGTTGTATTCTGAAATGGCGGTCCATAAAAGGAAATCCTGGTCAAAGTTTAGCTGGATAAGACGGTGCTAGTAAAACAACCGATTCCCGTCAAACTATAACACATAAACGATGGACCGTATCTGTTTATTATTATTATCATTATTATTATTATTATTATTGTAGTAACATTTAGGGTTTATTTGATAAATAGATTTAAATTAGTAATTTGATTTGAGTTATGTGATCTGAATTAGGATTTGAATTAATGATTTGAATTGTTATCTAAATTGACGTTTGGATGCGCATTGAAGTTTTAACTTGAATATAGAATAAAATTGAAATTTGTGTATGGAGAGGTAGTGATAAAAGTTTTTGATTTATTAACAAATCTAATAAAGTCTTTATATTAATGATCTTAAAAAATATGCAATGTAGATGTTAATTTATTTTTTTTTATGAGAAACGCAATGAAAAAAAAATCATCTCAATTAGATATCAAATGAAGAAGTTATGATTTTTTTCCTCAAATATAGAAGAAAAAATTTCAGCTTTACTGTAGCAAAGATATCTTAGTATTAAGATTTTAAGGGGTTCAAAATTTTAAAAACTTGAATTTTTAATACTCATTTGATTTGGATTTTGAAGGAAACAAATACATATTCAAAAGATTTTTGATACACGAATCCAAATTTGAGTTCACTAAGTCCAAAGAAAACATGAAACAAACATGCCCTTGTTATTGCTAAGGTTACGTACGTACAACTTAGTTCTTTTAGTCTATAACCCTCTGTTTAGACATCCACAATCCATTACGTGTATGGGTTGCTCCTCCTGGTGTTGTTGCGTATCATGATAAAAACAACCACAGAATCACAATCATGTTCCTAATTGTGTTTTGTTTGCTACTAGCTTTTTTAATTACTTAAACCACATTGAACTTTTTGAACATATTGCATAATTTTTTCACGAGACTATAGAAAAATATTTACTCAAAAATGTATACTATTAGGTGAGTATTGTCACATTAGATGAATGCATGATAATTTGAGTCATATGCTATCATAACACTACGCATCTAATTTACCAAAACTACTTTCCCCAAAAATGGTATAGGGAAGGCATAATTTCCTCCATTATATATGCCTGCTTAAGGAAACAGGCTATATATAATTTGACTAGCTGCCAAACAAACATATGCACCAATTAACTATCATCATTGTGATTAATGAAAGCAGACGATGATTTAACATTAAGACGTCTATTCAACTGAGCATATTATTATGCACCTCGCAATATATAGCCCATGCATCTTCTCACTTTCGGTCAAGAATATTTCCTTATCCTTGAAAGCTGACGGGAAAATTTACTAGCACTTTCGGTTTGAGATTAGCCATTAATCCGATCTTGATAATGCCGCTTCGTTATCAAAGGTCAAGATTAATGATATACACCCATTAGCATGTCATAATAATTAGTGCCTGCGGGCCTTCATGACCGCCGCCAATAGCGCGTGATTATATATCCAATCAAATCAATTTAAATGTCTCAATTATCAATTCCATAGATCAAATAGAACAAAGTGTGACACCAGAACATACATACGTTTTCATCTCCAAATTTGAGTACAAGGATATAAAAAAAAAAAAATTGAAGTTTGATTTGTAACATATAGTTTAAGCTTTCTATGAGAATTATTATAGTTCGGCAACGAGCTAGCCTAGGATATGAAATTCACTTTAAAAGTACTTATAAGTTAAAAGACGTTTAAGCACTCATAAGTTGAGATTCGCAGCCCTTTGCAGTACAAAAAAGCACATTGAAGTTCATTGAGGAATTTTCTCTCTCTCACTCTCTCTTTTTTTTTTTTTTGGTTACGCATAGTAATTTCTTTGGAAGCCATGTTGCTGGTAAAAGGGATTATATATAACCCCTAGACGAGTCAAAATGCTTCACATAAAGACATTGCAAGCCGAAGGTATATATATTGGGACCACATAATTATGAGATTCGTTTGGATTATCCACTTTACCAAAGAAAAATTGAGGAATAGAAAGAAAAAGGTTTCAAAAGGGATTTGGCGGCATTGCCACTACCACATTACAACCTTTTTTTTTTTTTCTAAATTAATTTTAACGATTTGGACCATTTAATGAACCATTTATACATCCCAGGAAACTGGCCAATGAATTGCTTGTCCCTACTAAATCCATTGTTAGACAGTGCTAATGCATAAATTGAGCCTTTTTTTTTTCCCTGAAAATGTATATTGAGCTCTTACAAGGGAATATATTCCCATAATAGTCCTTTTAACCGCGAAAGGACCACAACCTCACGAATTATGGTATATATTAGGACATAACTCTTGTCTAAGGAATTCTATCCTCCTTTTTGTTCGTTGAAGTAACAAACCAAAAAATAAAACAAAAAAACAAAAAACAAAATAAAAAGGAAGCAGTACCACTGAAGGAGTACTATTGGGAAACATGTTTAAAACCGAACAGCTTATCTGTGTGGATTTGACTCTACAGAGTAAAAGGCCCTAGTTGCTTTGATCTCCTAGGACCCGTTTGTTTCATATATTTGGTTAACTCTTTGAATTTAAATATTTAAAATCTTTTATATATATATTTATTTCTCTTAAAATTTAAAATTAAATAAATCATTTGAATCTAAATTTTAGGAGTTTTACCCCTTGACCTCTTTTGAACTCAGATATGTTTGTTATTAAAAAGCTAAAATTCTCTCTCCTATATTTGAGAAAAAAAATTATAACTTCTTCATTTAAAATCCAATTGTGATGATTCTTCTTTTGTTGAGTTCTTAGTAAGAAGAAGAATAAATCAAGATCCATTACATATTTTTTAGGATCATGAACATTAAGATTTTATTAGATTTGTTAAAAAATTAAAAACTTTTTTTACTATCTAATTCAAACACAAATTTTAATTTTATTTTCTCTTCAAATTAACACTTTAAATGCATGTTCAAATGTTAATTCGGATGGCAATTAAAATCATAAATTCAAATCATTCAACTTAAATAAAAAAAATTCAAATCAATAGAATTTAAATCCATTTACCAAACAGACATTCACTCATTGTAAATAGAATGTTTGATTTTTCCCCTTTCTTTTGGGGAAATCGGTTGAGGCAAATTCAAGGTGGAAATATTAGTAGAAAACAAGAGTTATAGCACTAAAAACAAAAAACATTTTAGCCTGGATTTGATTATTTTCTTTTGTGACGCTTTTACATCATATTATTCTTTTTTTAAGGATACATCATATTATTATAATAATTATAAACTTATTACAAACACTATGTATTCTATGATAATGATTGGTAATTACAATAATTACTTATGGTGATTATTAGTATGACAATAACGCAAAAGAAATTAAATAAATGTTATTCGTAAAATGATATATTTCTAGCTTCAAAAAAATACTTAATTTTTTTAGTACAACGTAATTTGTTGATGGAAGCTTCATAAAAGAAGTAGGAAAAAAAAAACTAAAAAAAAAAAATTAAAAGACTATATGGGCATCATCTTACCCTAGTTTTTCCAATTTTGCTTGGTAGCGGACAAACCGTTGAAGTCTCCATTATTGATCCAGGCTGAGAGACTGTGGCTCTATGATCCTTTTGTTCTTTTGGTAGACATGACGGATAAGGATAGCAAACATTACACGACATGACAGACTAAGTAGTGGAGTTGAAATATGAACAAATTTTTTTTTTTGAAATATTTTATATATAGAAAAATAGTAACTTAACGATATTCACTTCTAATTCTATAAAATTACATAGTAAATGATTTTAAATTTTACTATATTTCAATATGAGTAGTAAAACTTTCTGTCAGTGTAACTTTTCCATGGAGATAATTAAAGCCCACATAGGCCCACTCACAATTGTTATTCGACCCATGATGGACCACTTGCAACATCCTTTCCAGCTCGTATAGGTCTTAAAGCTGTAGTTATAATGCACCACACATTGTCACATGCTTTGTCATGTTGATGTTGTTCCAAGACCAACCTGTCTATCGGCTTCACTGTGTCAGTTTTGCCTCCCTCAGTACCTTCAGCTTCGTTCAGCTTGTTCATTTTCGTCGTTCATGTGTCCTTTCGTTATAATCGAGTGCACAAATCTAATAATTTACTGGTAGTAAATTTATCTAATTTTTTTTTCCCATCGTCACTTATAATATGTAGGTACTTTATTTTATTTTATTTTTAAATTTGGTAAAGTATTTCTACAAGCAGTGTATTTTTTTAAAATCTTAGGTTTATTTGAAATCATATAATAAAGATTGAAATTCACAAAATAAAGAACGTAATCCGGTTCAAAATTCAACCCGGTATTAACTTTTCATAGCCGAAGAAACCTAAAATATTGATACCAAAAAATATATAAGCGTTTTATTTGCATATACGCACACAACTAGCATACATAATTCCATTATTGAACGTACATTAATGTAATGTGACACAAATCACAAGGTGTGTCAAACTAAGTCCAAAGATTATACTCGGTTTTGCTAGATGATGCTGAGGAGCAATACATGCATGCATACATACATAAATACATACGTATATATAATAGCTACACGTCAAATATAAACCTAGTTCGCATTAAAGGCATGCACGTATGCCATTAGAATAAAGATAATTATTAGTAAGGTCTCGAGTTCGAGTCTTGTGTATGAAGAAATAGATGTTGAGAGAGCTTCTCCGTATGGGTCCGACCTGGCTCGAATCCGGATTAGTCGAGTTTACTCCTGCTAGAGTTGAGAGACCCTTTCTGTGGGTTCGTGTCTCTATGTGGTGGGTCCGGATACCGAATGGTTTTCACAAAAAAAAAAAAAAAAAAGAAGATAATTATAGGTCTAGTTCATCTTATATTTTCCATCCCAAGTCAAGTGGCTCTCGATCATTGTTTACGCTTATAATCCCCTTATCCCGCCGGTGGATGTCATTGCAAACCAAACTAGCTTGGCTGCCATGGATTTTCTTGTGTATATTGACCGGACCAGAATCCGATCTGAGACTGTTTACCCAATCAAACTTTTTCTTTCCTCCCATAAACTGCGTGGATTTTAAATTCTTTGACGGTCTAGAGCTCCGCGGCCTAACTAATTTCTGAGGCAATACTGCTTGATCTCTTTTGGTGGTCTCTTTTATTTCAACCTTGGTCCCTCCTTCCATTTTTTTGTTTATGTTCACCTCAGAAAGCGTCTCTAATTTGTTGGACGTTGTTAGTTCTCTTTCCTTTTGGTGCTGATAAAGCCGGTGCAACCTAAGGGCAAGATGGTAAATTCTGCCCTTGATCTCTTCTTCCAAGTCTCTCTCTATGTCCATCTCCAGCTCTTGGCGGATCTTCAATTCCTGTTCTGCCCTCAAAAGCTTCTCGAAATTAACAGTACTAATCTGCATAAAACGGTGTCGTTTGTCACTAATAAAGTTCATTTACAATGGTAACAATTAACAAATATGAGAAGAAAAATAACTAATTCATACCACTGAATTGCCTTGCCGTGCAATATCCTAATTATACCTTAAATCTGCAAAACCCAGAAAAATTATTATCGCTAGAGTGCTTTATAGGAAACTGAGAAACCAAATACTCTGTATGTAAGGAAATGTATGAAATCTGTGACCTAGTATCTCTGATTTGGCATTCTTTCCTTGCTGGTCCATACATCCACTTTTTTCTTTTTTTCTCTTGACTTGTGCTGTTTAATCCATTTGCTTTGAATCGATTAACCATTTTTAAATCCTTGCTGATTGATTTGGACTTGGGGAAAGGGGACCCGCAGTGCAGCTGGGATGAAGGAGACATGTTTTAGATATATGGAGACAAAATGGCCGTTTAGAGACGTTGGTTTGACCAACTTATTCAAATTTAGGCGCCAAATGTCTCTTCTTATAATGGGAATTAAGTTGAAAATGTTAGACAATAAAAATCGCTACATTTTTTTCCCTCCTTGGTACGAAGTACTTTACGTGGAAGGAATTATGGGCTTTGGGTTGCCCTTAAAGCACAATCAATATAGCTGTGTAGTGGGTACTACTATGCCACATGCTTGACGTGTTTACCTATGGATAGGTACCCTTCCCTTGAGCTATTAGCCGAAATTGCTTCTCGTGCAAATTGAGTTGTACTGCACCTGGCCAAATGTTAGCAGTTTCCGTGGAATAGTTGACTTTGCTGCTGGCCCTTATTAGCAAATTTTAAGAGAAATCAAAGCAAATAGGGTATTTTTAAGAGAAAATTACATGTCACACTTAAAAAATCGTGTCACATTACTACTTATATTACACATTAAGTGTGGTGACTCTCAAACATGTATGACATTCATAAAAAATAAGTTTTAAAGTACTGTATTTATGAAAATTTTCCTAATTTTATTTTGCTAATGAAATAAATAGCATCGCTTTTAAATTCGAGTATTCACTATCAACTGGTGAAGGCATGGGAGTCATTCTGATTAATACATGTATTTACATACACATATTTACGGTATATTCACCAGTCGGTGGTTACGCTAGTGTCTTTTCTAGGTTATTGAGTAAATACGTAAATTTACTAGTTAGTGAAGGTACTTGCTTCATTCTAATAAATCCATATGTTTTCTAGTAAATATCTGTATTTTTATGTAAATCAGTATTTATCAACCGATGACGTCGCTGGTGTCGTTTTAGTGAATCTATGTGTCTTCTAATAAATATGGTATTTGCTGACCGGCTATGTCACTAGAGTCGTTCTGGTGAATCTATATATTTTATAGTAAATACGGTACTTATTGGCCAGTGATGTCGACAGAGTTGTTTCGGTAAATCTGTCTATTTTATGGTAACTACATGTATTCACATGTAAATAGGGCAATTATCTATTGATGACAGTGTCGGAGCCATTCTAGTAATTAAATTCATGTATCTTCTAGTGACTAATGCATTCACATATATATGCGATACTCACCGATTAGTAACATCCTCAATTCCAGCGGCTGAGAAAGAGGTGTTTGAGGGTATTTTTAAATTATTAGTAAATTGTGAATCTAATTTATCATGATATATTATTTACAATATCTTTTATAAAGTTATGCTAATTTACTATTCTATATCTTAATTATGTTATTTAGCTCCTTCTGTCTAAATTCTATGAGAAAATTCCATGTCATGCCACATCTTGCATACCTCTTTGAATTTATGTTATAACATCACTTTAGTTCAAATATATTCTATAATTTGTTGACCTTTAACTAGTTTATTTGTATAGCACAAATTAGAAGGCCCAATATTTGTTGCATAAATAAGAAGCTCATGTGTTTTTTCTTTGGCACTATTCAAAATTTCTCATTCATGAAATGTAATGTGTGACGCATATACTACAAGAAAAACTACATTTAACGACATATTATTTACAACATGTGGTTTTTGAATGTCGTTGAAAAGTGCATACAACGACATCTCCAACAAATATATCATTAACAACATTTGAAACAATAATTAACGACATCTATATAGATGCCGTATTAAAGGTCTACTTTTAACGACAATAGTTTAGTGTCGTTAAATTATTTAACGACAAATAGGAGATATCGTCAAAGCCTTGGAGATTCTATGACAACCCTTATAGACGACATTGGTCAAGATGTCATCTATAAGGGATGTCGTGGAATCTCCAAGGCTTTGACGACATCTCCTACTTGGCGTTAAATGATTTAACGACACTAAACTATTGTCGTTAAAAAGAGACCTTTAATACGGCATTTATATAGATGTCGTTAATTATTGTTTTAAATGTTATTAATGACATCTTTGCCGGAGATGTCGTTGTATGTACTTTTCAACGACATTTAAAAACTACATGTCGTAAATAATATGTCGTTAAATGTAGTTTTTCTTGTAGTACGTAAAGATAGTACTTGGGGGAATGCCATGTTTTTTAGTTGAGGATCGGTTTATACAAAATATGAAAACATTCAATTTTCCAATCACTTAACAAAAATGGGACCAAAGGGATTAGAATACTCTCAAATAAGTTAGATTTTTTTTTTTTTTTTTTATGGTTTTTTCTCTCCTTTTTCCAGCTCTCCGGATGTCTCTTTTGTGCCCCTTCATTGTTGTTGGATATTATAGATGTTTGTTGAGGCCTACCAGTGCTTTCTTTTCCTTCATGACGTTGCCATCCAGTCACTCACAACGATCTCTCTGCCATGGTCAGATCTCATTGTGTAGTCACTCCCTATTATTTTATCGTGCAATCACTTGCCGCTAACGAGTGTAACACCTCCTAATTCAGCACAACCTAATATCGCAATTGATCAAGAAGCAAACATAACGAGTTTTTCTACAATAAAATTTATAAGACTTGGCAAGAAATGTCGTTATATAACAGAACCTGTTATAAGGGAATAGAAGCCTTTGAGGCGAGCTTTCAAGACCTTTAAATCAAGTCAGTGCTTATAAGGCTTAAAGAAAGGCATTGAACTCTCTACACATAATATATAAATCAAGTTAGCATAACCTTATCAATAAGGCTTTGTTAATATTTACAAGCCAAACACATACTAAGGCATAACTCTAACGCCCACACCAAAGGGCATGTATGTACAGCTCGTTGGATAGAAAATTGGATACCCGCTGTCAATTAATAAGTGCTAGAGTATTGTGTTCTCTGCACGACAAGCAATACAATTTATAAATACATACACTTAAAACTCTTACACATATCTCAATTTAATAATTCTCTTCTTGAAGTAAATGGAACCTTGAAGTCTAATAATATTTGTCTTCGACGTTTGTATTGAAATAGGATTCCGAGGAAGCCTTGTCTTTCAAATCCGATAGATTTGGCCAAATCTATTATTTACAATTGTAGGTTTTTAAAACTTTCGACCAATGATCAACCGGATGCCTTCCTATTAGTGTTCGTATCTACATCTCAAAAAGACGGTCCTACAGACCACTGCATTCTAAGCCTATGTTCAACTACCAAAATATGAAATATTAAATACTTTTTCTGATAATTTACCTATGGATTAGTGCTTATAAAGCATGTCGTTTTATCCCAATAGGATATTATGAGAAATAAAGTGTTACATTATTAATAAATAATATTCCTTATTATTCTTCATGTATATGTGCTGCTAAGTTCCCAAATTATTACTTATAGGAATATTATCTTAACATCCTATCTTGTAGAAGTTTTGAATTTCATATCTATAAGTAATGTTCTTAGCTACCTATATTAGCATGCCTCCAATATACCGAGTTATTGATCATGAATGTTATAGATCTCACTCATCGACAATTAAAAGACATAGCAAATAAATGTAAGTCTACTAATCATATCAGGATTAAGGTAAGATCCATGAATTGATCAAAATGATAAAATTCTAATTTCACATTACGTAATTGCATAAGAAATTAAATTCTATCTTTGTCTAGGTTTAATGTGTTCTAAACACACTGATTTCTCTATCCGGTAATCATCACATTATTATAATTCTGATAAGATTATTCTACCAAGTTAGAAAAAGACAATATCACAATCTTAAGCAAGATAAAGTGTCTAGCTTTATCTACCGATTGTAAACCAAAATTTATACTAAGTATACATAATCATATCCTTTGTATTATGAACACTTCATATACATGATTATAAACTTTTATAAGTATTGAAACTTTTATGATATTTACATATATATATATATATACACACATATATATCATGGAGAATGTACAAAAATGAATATTTTTTTTATTAATAATGCAATTCCAATTGACATAAAACGACATGCTTTATAAGCACCAATCCTAACAAAGACATGCCCTAGCACCAAAGAAATTCTATGGCTGTGCACATGTGGATTTTGCCTCCAAGGCCATTCAATGGACTCGTGCCTCAATGTCGCGCCCAGTGTCGGTGTGCTTTAGCTCCAAGAAAGCTGAAATTTGAAGCTGTTTGAATAGATTTTACTCAAATTCTAAAGAGCTTATAAATAGCTAAATTAGGGTTTTTCTTCAAAACTTTGGGGAGCTGATTTTGAGAGATTCATAGTAGCAATTAGAGGATTTGAAGAGAGGAGAAGGATTTGAAGATTGCTTGGAGCTTGGATAAATTATTTTATTTATGCTTCTCTTCTTTCCTTTGATCTCCTTTGATTATTGTAATGGAATCTATGTTTATGATTATGTTTTAAATTTTGGATATCATTGGGACCATGATGTGCTAGATTGTTTGTCTAGAGGGCTACATAGCCTAGTTGGATACATGTTTGGATAATTTACTTATGATTTTTTTAATTTATTTGAGTCTCTTTGATCTTAATGCCTATAATTACTTGATCACCAAGTAGTTAATTTAACATTTGGAATTAGTGCTTGGGAGTGGAGCTAAATTCTGAATATTGGTTTGGGAAATACAACCTAAGGAAATATAAAGTTGGGAGACTTATAATTCTCCTTATGACCATTTAATGGAATTTACCCATAGTGAGTCCTTAATAATTAATTGCAGATAAGAACATTAAAATTGGCTATTTTGCGCATTTTTCAATTGTGTGCCTATAGAAATCGGCAGTGTTGCTCTTACTTTATTACTTGTAACTATGTATACTTGCATGCAACATGTTAGAATAGTTGCAAAACTTAAAATTCCAAAATTTTTTGAAGAAACTATGTCTAGATGAAGAAAATGAGTTTCTTTTGAATTGTATAATGAAATACAAATTGTTTTTATGTGTAGATAGGGGTGTTTGTAGCAGTTTGGGTGATTTTTTTCTCCAAACCTCCGACCAAATCAAAAATAAATTTTTATGTGGTGTTTGGCAATATTCATAAATCTAATATCAAGAAGGAATAGACCACAAACAATCTTTCATCATCAAAATTTTGAATTCCTAGCATACTGAGGTAACCCTAAATCAATAAATATAAAGCTCATCAAATGTTTAATAAATGTCAGTCTCCTTTACAAATCTTGTTTCATCACATCGAGCACACATTACCACCAAGGTGAACATATTATGTTTTATTTACATGGCCTTTCATGACCAGACATCACTAATGTTAGCCTATAATTCCTAAACATACAAATTGTAAAACTTGGACAATTTTTACTACTTTTAAATCATTAGATTCCTTTAAAATCGGAGCTTTTAAGAAAATTAAATATAGATTAAAATGCAATCAGTAGCACAACTCTCAAAACCAATGAATTAATTTCTAGTCTCTTAAGCCAACATAACTTATCTAAATAAAAATCAACATAAAAAATAGCTCCTATAGATCAATGTCCATGCATACTGAAATTTTACAAATTTTAATTCCTAAACCAATAAGTTTTCTCATTGTCCAATTCGAAGAAATAGCGACATTTCTTCATGACATCATCTTCCTAAGAGATCCAATCAAAACCAATTAGTAAGGTCCTACCAGGATATATTGATAGGTCTTATATCCTAAAACTCTAAATACCATATTAAATAAACAAAATCAACTAATGTGTAAACAAAAGCATCCAACAAGATTTATTTTATATTTCCCCAAACATTGCAACTCTTAAGCCCATATGAAAACTAAGGCATTGGCCTTCATGTCTTCATAGGCGCACAATTTTATTGCCCTAAAAGTAGCATCATTCAAATGTTAATCAATTAGAAAACCTCCTCAAATTAATCATATTAACATGAAGGACCATTAAGTATCATACCATTTAGAGGTACGGAGTTATTCAACACTCTAAGGGATGTCTTATCTCACACAAGAGTTATATCAATAAGCAAAGCTAAAGTTTAAAAAAAGACCAA
Organism: Artocarpus hirsutus; assembly: GCA_946598075.1. Classification (NCBI taxonomy): domain Eukaryota; kingdom Viridiplantae; phylum Streptophyta; class Magnoliopsida; order Rosales; family Moraceae; genus Artocarpus; species Artocarpus hirsutus. Next base: position 30,734 of record CAMOHE010039876.1, on the reverse strand, counting down.
TAAAGGTTAATCAAGTAACAATTGATGCATCGATTCCCAAATAGGTACCAAAACATTTACTATTCTAAACCTAGACTCATATTTAAATTGAATAAATTATTCTAACAAAGGGAACCTAAATTCATATGCGAATTATCTAAGGATCAAGGAAAAACAAACAAATCAACCCTTAAATCAAGACTAGAAATCGTCAAATTTAACTTCAAGCTCTATCAAGACAACAAAATCTTCATTATTTACACAATATAGTAGATATCAACTGAAAGTGGGTCTAGTCTATGCAATTTATTTCAAGACTTGTAGGCACTACATTCCAATAGAAATCTCCCAAAAGTCAACAAAAGATCACTTTACAATGCCTTCTATTACCCCTTAATATACATTGCTTAAATCCACAACCTAAGCAAAGGTCCATCCCTAACATGTCACTTTAGCAACATACTAAAGCCCCAAACATTACATAATCAATTTCTTAAAATAGGATTTCCCGTATAATTTAAGAGACTAGTACCGTCACCTAACCAACAAGAAAAGAATTATCCAATCTTTTAAGAACATACTATATGTTACATGAAATCTCATCTCATCTAAAAGATCTAAGGCCTAGAACCAAGTACATGGTAGAAAAATTAACTAAACTCACTACTACAAATTGTGGATTCCATGACGGTTTATAACAATTGTGGAAAAATTTTACGACGGTTAAAAAATTGTCGTGAAAACTTCAGTCGTGGTTTGACATAGAGTTTTCACGACGGTTTTTTATCATCGTGTAATATAAAAATAGACGCGGGAAGGGGTTGTAATGTAGTAATTTTTTACCATGGTTTTTTGATAAACCGTCATGAAAAATTGGCATTCCACAATGGTTTTTCAAAAAACCATCGTGGAATACTAAGGATTCCATGACAGTTTCTTAAAAAACTATCATAGAATCAAAGGCTTCCACAACTGTTTTTTAAGAAACCGTCACGAAATGCCAATTTTTCACGACGGGTTTTTAAAAAATTATCGTGAAAAATTTGTATTCCCCTAAAAAAAATCTCTAAAAATCTCTAAACATGTGGTGGGTATCACAATAATACTTAGGCATCATAAACACATGAAAAGTAACCTATTCTCACACCAAAATGCTAAATGTTATTCAAAGTTCTTTTAAACACCAAATACAAGTAACATATACTAAATGGCAAAAAACAAATTAATATGACTAATATTAAAGCTAAAACTAAAGGTAAATAATACTAAAATAACCAAATAATGCTAAGTTTAGAACTAACAATAATACTAAAAGTAAAAGTAATGGTTTGAAATTTACCAAAGGCGATGGATTTGGTGGAACGACAAAGGATGAGTCAAACGATGGTAGAGTCGGTAGAATGTCAAGGGATGAGGATGAAAGGTGGCGAATGGCATCGGGTTTGTTAGGTAGGTCATGGAGAGAGTGATAGAGGAATGTCAAAGTTAGTGGAATGTCGTTGGGGTTGGGTTCGTCGGTGGCTAAGTCATGGGAGAGGAGTTAGAGAGAGAAAGGGGTTTGAGAGTTATGGGTTTGAGTTAGAGAAATTTTGAATAAATAAGGAAAGCCATTTGGCACGGTATTAAATTTTAGAGGGATACTAAAAATTTCAAACATGCGGGACATTTCACAACGGTTTTTACTAAAAACCGTCGTAGAAGCCTCGGTACCTTTTACGACGGTTTTTATAAAAACCGTCGTGGAAGGTCCCAAGGTTTAAAATTTTTAGTATCCCGTCTAAATTTAACCTTCGTGAAAGATTAATTTTTGACGAGCTACTAAAAATTTCAAATAAGCAAAACCTTCCACGGCAGTTTTTATAAAAACCGTCGTGAAAGGTTAAATTGGGTGAGATACAAAAATTTCAAACCTTGGACCTTCCACGACGGTTTTTATAAAAACCGTCATGAAAGGTCCCGAGGTTTGAAATTTTTAGTATCCTGCCTAAATTTAACCTTCGCGAAAGATTAAATTTTGGCGACTATTAAAAATTTCAAACATGTGAAACATTTCACGATGGTTTTTACTAAAAACCGTCGTGGAAGCCTCGGTACCTTTCATGATAATTTTTAGTAAAAATAGTTGTGAAAGGCCTTCCACAACGGTTTTTACTAAAAACCGTCGTGAAAGGTCCCGCGGTTTGAAATTTTTAGTATCCTGCCTAAATTTAACCTTCGTGAAAGATTAAATTCTGACGACTATTAAAAATTTCAAACATGTAGAACATTTCACGACGGTTTTTACTAAAAACGATCGTAGAAACCTTGGTACCTTTCACGACGATTTTTAGTAAAAACTGTCGTGGAAGGCCTTCCACGACAGTTTTTATAAAAACTGTTGTGAAAGGTCCTGAGGTTTGAAATTTTTAGTATCCCGCCTAAATTTAACCTTTGTGAAAGATTAAATTTTGACGACTATTAAAAATTTCAAACATGTGAAACATTTTATGACGGTTTTACTAAAAACCGTTGTGGAAGCCTCGGTACCTTTCACAACGGTTTTTACTAAAAACCGTCGTGAAAGGTCCCAAGGTTTGAAATTTTTAGTATCCCGCCTATATTTAACCTTCGTGAAAGATTAAATTTTGACGACTACTAAAAATTTCAAACATGTGGAACATTTCACGACGGTTTTTATAAAAACCGTCATGGTAGCTCCCACCAATACCACGACAGTTTTCATCTTTGCGGGCGTAACTCATCGTATTTTTTTTCCTTATCACGATTGTTTTTGAGGAACGGTCGTTAAATAAAGGTCTTATAATCTCGAATTTATTGTAGTGACTATACTTGCTAGCTCTCCTTCCAAGAATTTCAACAAGCATTAAATCATCTAAAACTCTTCAATAGTTAGGGATTTTTATTTCAACCCTAACAAGATCTCTAACCATTCTCCAAAAACCTTAAAGTCTGAGATAAAAACAAAATAATGAGTCTTGACCTCACAATTTATAAGTCATCGAACCAAAGATCGATATGTTAGAGTCAAGCCCATATAACTAACCCAAGAAACTCTACAACAACCCAATATAAGAAAGTGACCACTATAAGTACTGTTAACCCTATAACCCATAGCAGAAAGACAATCTAAAAAAGGCAAAAAAAATTCCAACCATAATCCTCCAAACCCAAATGCCACCCTCAACCTAAACCATTAACACCGCTTCCTATCGGTACTCTAAGGCCGAAAATTAAAAATGTCCAAAATTTACCACATATGTAATGCTTAAAATAAACAAATCCTATATATTGATCTTTTGGTTGATAACTAAGATTTAATTAGTCCTTAATACTCATCTTCCAATTTAATAATCATCATAAACATCTTAAACACGTGCTCGCGTCACACAAGCTAAAACTATTTTTTCTACATCCTTAAAGCAACCCTCTTTTAAAGTTCATATTTATATATACATACGCCAAGGATCAAAACATCATAAAAGTATAATCAGTCATCCGTCTAAGATCATTACAGAGTAAAAGATTACAAGGCACTTTAAGAATGATTTTAGTTTTTCTTTAAGAGATATAATACTCCACCTCTCCTTATTTCCATATACATGCCCTATAATTGAGAAACCAAAACCCTACGTAGTCCAAGATAATATTATCACATCAACCCCTTAATTTGGAATTGGCCTATGATTATTACCATTTAAACTCTTTTTTCCAATATCTAAGCAAAACCAACACTTCCAAAAAACTATAAACTTGCAAAGTAGAAAACCCATTAAGGAAACCCAAACATGTATCTATTTGAATATATTAAACATCATATAAACCTACCAAAACCAAGCAAAACTGGAACATAAGCGACATGCCAGTTCTATCAAACTACCAAACACAACATGCCACATGTATCTATTCATTCCAAATCAAACTAAGATCTTTTTATAGTTATACCAAGTTACAATAACAAGAACCGATAATGAAGATCAAGATGGTACTAGGATTTTTATTAACACTCATGTCATCTAATATCATTTACAGACCTACAAATTTCCTAGTTCTATAATCATAATTCTAAAATTCCATCACTCAACCTAAACAAAATCTAATCTATTGGGATTACTCCCCACATGCAATATAAATAGTATACAACACGGAAACTGTAATCATCAATTAAAGATTTAAAAGATAGATTTTGGGAGTAAAATTTTCAAGATCATTTCACACATTTTCAACTAAGTCACTTAAAAGTGATAATTGTGGTAGTATCTGAATACAAAGGTGATAGGCCAAACAAAATTTGAATTTTGACAGTTGAAACATAAGATAAACCTTAATGTAGATTCAAGAATCATGACCACAAGCTTCAAACTCCTCATTCTTATTGATACAGCTTCCCATTATTTGACTCAAACCAACCAAAAAGCAACAGGTAAATTTTGAGAATCTTAAACCCATCGCTCTAATAACCTAATTGTCACGACCTAAAACCAGGGGCAATAACTAAATTGAAAAAAATATTTTTGAAGATCTAAAAAATAAAAAATTTGGACACTGTAGTTGGGCACATAAAATTTTAAAAGTAAATCAAGTTTGCTTCGGAGTCTTTATAAATACAAGTAGAAAGTTTAAAATGAAAATATGAAAATTCTAAATGAATGCTCATAAAATAAGTAAGAATATAGCCGCATAGCTTTAGTCAAAATAAATAAAAATAAATTCAAATAACACATAAAACAGAGTTTATAAGTAATCAGTCATCAACTAGGAGTGTTCATTTCATATATCTTTCATGCACCAATAAAGTGATAGGAAGGGTAAACCAATCGGATGGCGAAGAGCATCAACGACAATCCACGATGCCGAAGATCAATCGACTAACCTGAAAAGGAAAAGTAAAGGGGGTGAGCACACAGTACCCAGTAGGAAATCTATTATCTACCTTTTGGTTTTTCTTATTATTATTGAATAAGATTCTTATAAAGTTAATGAATGAATTTTTCATATCAATATAAAAATTTATCAAGTTTACATTTTATCAAATAGTTTAATAACTCAAAATCTATAAAAGTCACTCAACTTCTCTTTCACTCACATCCAAGGTTGTTAGTGAAGGAAAAGAGTGAAAGAAAGATTATAATAAGGTCTGTTGTGGCCCAAATGAGCATTCCATATTTGTTGTGCCCTACAAGAGTACCCCGTGAGGTAGGCCATATAGCATCGATGGTACCAAAAATATCTATGTCCATTGTGCCCAACTAATGAGCACTTTGTGTGATATAACTTTGAGACACACGTTGGATGGCCTTAAGAGTTATCTGACAGCACTGCGTAAGGTCTCAACATGTATTGGATTTGGTTTTAACCCATTTGACTACTAAGAACCCATCTTAAATCATTACACCCACGTTAGTCAATTTTTTGACAAAATTTTGGCGACGTAACGACTTATTTTTCTCAAAACCAAAAATTTAAACCTATAAGAAAATAATTTACAAATATATGATGCTGTGCCATACCTTCAAGGTGCACCACCTAGAGAAATTATATTGAGTCACTTAAGCACTTTCATTCCAACCATCAATTTTACAAGACAAGGTCAATATAAAATGATTGATCCTAATTCGTATTATCAACAATAAACATATAAGTATTCAATATGTGTATAAAAACCAATCTCAAAATCAAAATGTATATAAAGCCAATTCAATAACAAATTTTAGATAATAATAGTAATAATAACAACAATAACAACAACATATCATTAGTAATACCAACAACAACAACAATGACAGAAACAACAACAACAATGATAACAACAATAATAGCATATAGTTTAATAAACAATATATATATATATTAATATCCATATAACTCAAATTCAAATTCCTAATTTATTGGCTAAGTAAATAAAATATCATGAGAAATGAGTAATAGAGTTCCTATTGACTTAGTCGATGATATTTGGTACTATAAGAAATTTTTTATTATAAAACCTTTATTTAACGACCGTTTCTCAAAAACCATCATGATAAGGAGAAAAAAGCACTGCGAGTTACACCCACGAAGACAAAAACCATCGTGGAATGGAGCTTTAGCTACCACGACAATTTTTTTAAAAACCGTTGTGAAATTATTGGCTACCACGATAGTTTTTTAAAAAACCGCAGTGGTAGCTTATCTATTACACGACGGTTTTTTAAAAAACCATCATGGATTCCAAGGGCTTCCATGACAGTTTTTTAAAAAACCGTCATAGAATCTTTAGGATTCCACGACGGTTTCTTGAAAAACCGTTGTGGAATGCTTAGTATTCCATGATATTTTTTGAAAAACCGTCATGAAATGCTAATTTTACATGACGGTTTTTCAAAAAATAGTCATCAAAAATTATTACCGATAACCCCTTATCGTGTCATTTTTTCTATTACATGATAAAAAACCATCGTGAAAACTCCATGTTGTACCACGATTGAAGTTTTTACGACGGTTTTTTAACCGTCGTAAAATTTTCTACGACGGTTATAAACCGTCATGAAATCCACAGTTTGTAGTAGCTCAAAGAGATTTGAAACAACTTTGAAACTTTGAATCACCAAACACTGTTTTTGGAATTCCATCTCACAAATCTAAACACCACGAGCGTGTAAAAAATGTCCAAAATAGGCCGAAATGACCTTTTCCATAATTTGGAGGTCGGGGTCAATCATTGATCGTCGTTGACCATAGTTGATCAACGAGGTGATGGTGAAGATTGGTACCAAAATGAAGCTCTCAATGCAAGGATCACTGTCACGAGGTTTGTTTTCTAAAACAGAGCTTGGTTTTCCAAAAAAGGGTCCAAAATCGACGAATGGAGGTGGCGGGTGGTCAGAGTTCTCTGGCGGCGATCGGACTCATGGTAGAGTGGGTCTTGTTCTTGTTAATGAGAGGAACTCTATGGTGCAATTAACAAGAGGAACAGGGACCAGACGGCCCCGAATCAACCTTGGAAGCTTCAAAAAGGCGACAATTTTTGGCTCTGCTCCAGTAACTGGCGACGAGTGGGGGGGCGGTAGTCTGGCTCTAGAGGTCTCGCATGTCAATGCTCATGCTGGGCTGGCACATGCAGATGGCCTGTGCTAGAGGTGGGTCGGAGGGGGAGAAGTAATGATAGCCATGGGGGCTTTTTGTCTATTTGCACGAGAAAGGGGAAAAAAGGAAGAAAAAAAAAGAAAGAAAAGAAAAAAAAAAAAAAGAGAAAAAGAAAAATTTGGGGAAGGGAAATTATGGGGGAATAAAAGGGTATCTAATCTCTTCTTTTTAAAGAACTTTCTAAAATAAATTTTCTACCCTAAGGTTATTAAAAATTTCAAATTAGCCCAAAATTTGAAGTTTTTTCAAATAAAACCATGGGTTTTACAATGTTGGTTTCGGAAAATGTTTTTCACATAATCTAGCGAAAATGTGGTAATGGTATGGATCATATATAACAAAATATTCTCAAAACTTTTATAAAACGCTATAGATTATAATAATTTCATATATAAATAAATATGTAAATACTATGCTTACTGGAAGAGAGATGAAAATGAACCGAAATAAGGATTGCAAAGGACGTTCTCTATTTATGAAATTAAAATCTTCCTCATCTAGTCCTTGGTACTGGATAGACGTACGTAGGGTGGTAGAAGGAATATGGTTTCTAATGATTACTTGACTAATTTAAGTCATGAAAATAGAAGAACTCTTATTCTCTTTCTTTTTCTTTCTACATGCCTATGTGAGTGTATTTTCTACATAGTACTCTCAGTCTATCCAAAACTCAAAAATATGTCCTAAATGAAGACACATGGTGGGTGGATCCAATGTGGGTGGTGCACATAGCAGGAGGGTCCCACTGTGTATGGCACCAAGGCTAATAAGGGAGAGTCCTTTGTGTATATCAAAGCTTATTTACAAAGTTTTCACATTTAGTATTTCCAACTTTGAACAAATGTGATTCAATTTAAATATGGAAAGTTTAATGTGAAGTCAAACAAGTAGTTTTTCTCTCATTCTTCTCCTTGACTTGGTGGTACACATAGATACCCTATCTGTGTGTGTGGTGCCTATGGAAATGTAGGAATGGGAAACTTATGTCTTTTATTTTAATTAAATATTTGATATTAAATTAAAAAAGGCAATCTAATTATTTAATAAATATAAATTAATTCAAAATTAATTTATTTGAGTGATATTTAATTTAGAATTCGATAATTCTAAATTAATTATTTAAACTAATAATTTCACTTGGCCAAATGGTATTTACAAGGATAACGGGGGACTAATGGACCCAAATTTCAAGCTCTAATAAACCAATACATTAATTAAACTCTTTGATTAAAATATTACTCCTTTATTAATTCTAATGTAACTCTATTATGTACTTGGAATTGCACTCTTGAAATTATAGATATTCAATTTACTCAAATTTGAGAGTCATCCATTTGATATAGTCCTTAAATATAAATCGATCATCCATAAATAATTTATAATTAGAGTTAGGTAAAATTCATTAACCTCTCTAATTATTTCTTTATCCTTGAGTGTCATTGATTCTCTCTAATGAATAATATATTTATGAATTTAATCATCAATTAAGTGCTTTTATTATTCAAGCTCTAAATCAATACTCAAGAATTTTATTTATCGACTTCTCATTAGGGAAGAATCGATTCAATCGTGTAATATTAACATTATCAGCTAGTTACTTCATTTTGCCTCCAAGTTACAAGAAACAAGATTTGATTTTCAAATCCATACCAAGTAAGTCAAAAGACTTAAATCTACAAATAGGAGTCTGCTAATGACTCAGATTAAGATCATTTTATATATGACTATTGGTAGATATGATTAGAATTTGCTGTATTTAACAGAAATTATTAGCTATTTATATCTCATCACATCCCAATCCTATATAATCTCATTATGCACAATGCACTCTTTTAATGACTCACTACACTAATGGTTCGGATAAGACCATTCTATTCTTAATGAAAATGACTTGCATTGTAATACTTAATTAAAGATTTCATACTTTAATTAAATATTAATTATAACAATTAAATATATGTTACTGACCATTTTAATTAGCATATTTAAATATTATCTTCTTATATATAACACTTATATATAATATTTAAGGTCACATAGATAATTATACAATTTGTATGATATTATTAAAGTATTCAAAATATATGCACACAAATGTAATAAATAAATTCATTTCATTTATTTATAAATATGTCTATTTCAAAACATTATATGTTTAATGGGCATCTATCCTGATATGTAAAGCTATCACATGCCACAAATTTCAAATAAATATTTTCAATTCTAGCCGCTTTCTCATATATCCTATAAATAAAGCTGCATTAAAAAACCATAAGGTGCCTCGTTAAAATTCTTGTACAGTAGTATCTTATGAGAAAAATATAGACAAAGACCAAAGAATACATGATCATTGCATTTAGTATAAACAATAGAAAGAAAGACCCAAAGTATCCCTGCAAGTAAGAGAATATAGAAACTTGGGAGTCGATTGCCACCACCAAAAAAAAAGTGGAGCATGCGCTAAAAGAAGGCAACTATTGAAAGAGTGTACTATCTGGTACTAGGTTGGATTCTCGCTCTATAAGATCAAATCTAATAATTATTGTGTCATATTTTTTATTTGCGCTAATTTAGAAGCTTTCATGATAATTCCCATGATATTCTGAGGGGGTTTAGAAGAGGGGAAAATTTCCCCTCATCTGAGCCGGCCTGCCATTCCTTGAAAAGAAATTGGATAAGGGCCACCATTACTCCCAGTTCCACTTAAGCTGCCCTGTCATTCCGGCGAGGAATGGGATAAGGGTCGATATATTACTCCAAGTTTCATCCAAGCATCCGGACCAGTTGAAGAGGAATGAGTTTGAAGGAATGAGTGTGTGCTATTATTAAAACAATCACAATTTTATACGACCCAAAGCTTAAAGGTAAAAGTGCATGGAAGGAGAGATAGAAATTATATGGAAAAAAATTCACGAATAAGAAAAACTTCCTGAAGGGAAGTCATCACATTTTTCTGCAGTGGCGTGCATTTAAGGAATGTCCGTATTTAGTCATGCATATCCCACTAGTTGAGGAATCTGACAAGTAATGCCAATATCTGGGTCAAACCCACTATAGTTGTGTCACCCTTAGACCCACTAACAGGTCCAGTGTACATTTTGTGCCCAACCAAACATCCATACAAAAACTCCACATCACACTACGCCATCTATATATATATATATATATATGTATATATATATAGCCCAAACACTCTCTATGTTCTTCAAGCTTTATACAAAACCAAAAGTGCTTTATCGTCTTACATACAGCTCTTTGTCCTGAAATCTTGATATTGAATTTAAACAATATGACATTTAATCTCAGTCGCTTCACATTCACCTTGTTTGCTGTTTGCTGCTTTTGCCTTTCTTTCTGACCATTGAGACCAGCCTAGCAGCTCGTCATCTTCTTCAAACACCAGCTGGGCCCAATTTTCCAAGGCCCAATGTGCCCAGCTGGGTTGAATGCTTGAGCCCACGGTGCCAGTTGGGCCCATTGCAATCCCAAATATGGGCCTCCCACAGACCGGCTGTGACTTCTCTTCCAAACATTCCCAACATTCCAACCGCTTTTCCCTCCATTCCATTCCTCTCCCCATCACCTTCAAAGTCTAGCCCTTGAAGAGATTTCCATGCATGCAACTGTACTTTATACATTTGCCTTTTCTATGAGGATATATATATATATATATATATATATATATATAAATCCATGTGATGGTCTAATGGTGTAACTTCCCATATAGAGTTAACAGTATTGTATAAATAAAAATAAACTTAAATTCAATATCATTCAAATCAATAAAATAGTACCGATGTGTCTTTAAACAAAAAAATAAAAATATACGTTTAAATACAAATTTTTAGTGCAGTACTAATATTTAAAATACAGTTATCATCACCATAATATAATTTCAAATAACTTAACACAGCCCTCATAAAAGTAATACCAATCTTACATGTTCTAGACGAGTTACAAATAAACAAAGATCTTTCAACATGAAAACAACAGTGTTGTTGCCTATTTTTCGTCAGATAAGCTGCACTGAGTTCCACCTGAGAAATGTAAATATGATAGGGATGAGCATCGATATGCCCAATAGGAAAAACCATTACTCACCTTAAGGTTTTATTAATTATCATATTAAAACTACATGGTTAGTTAATTTATATCATATTCTAGATTATACGGTTTATTATGATCATATTCCGTAGACATCATAGTTAATTGTTACCAAGTTTTACACTTATACAAATATACAAATATTACAATTCATCATTATTTTTGAGTATCCACATTTAATAAAGTATCACTTAACTTATCGAAACCCAAATGGGCGTGCTTGACTACTTTCCAAGCATTCCAAGGGTGTTTTGGTGAAGGGACATCGAGCCCCGAGTCCTCACCAAGTCGATTCTTGTACAGTGCGTTTTGGGACTTTCGACCCAAAGGACCGTCATCACCTCCTCCTATTTTACCTTTTAGGATATTCGTGTTTAAGAATGTAACCGCCGTCCTCTTCATATCTCACCATTTCTCTATATTCATCTGTTACTTATAGAGTTAGTTGTCTTAATCATGCTTTTCAATTTACAACAACATATGCCAAATCATTATGTTCCTCGCTGTACAATACAGGACGAGTTTCACATCATCATGTATTAGATATAATCATATACATTCAAAATAGCATATACATATCTTGTAACATAAAACAACAAATTTTAATTTATCAAAACCTTACAAAAGATGAGTAATAGAATCCCTACCTTCCAAGCTTATTAACAATCTTTTAATCTCGGAATTAATTAACGTTAGCTCCACACACCTTTGATCCTAAGGCATGCATAAGGACAATTAAAACTAAAGCACAACATATAACCACATCCATAAATGAATTATGTTTAAATCCATCTCATTAGTATGCTATTAAAGTTTTTTATGCAATTTCTTTTTAAATACCAAAGTAAACAATTTTTGTCTTAAACACAATATAAAATACATACAAATAATCTATATGTTTTAGTCTCTAATGAGATTCATAAATCACTTAGGATAATGTTGAAAATGTTGCAAGACATTAAGGGATTAGAAGGTGAGCAAAGTTGGTTCTTAGTTCAGGTTAGCAACTTGTATACCATGGCAAACTAATGGTATACTTTTGCAAAAAGGTCAGATTCACTTTCTACAAATCAACACACGGGTTAACAGGTGGTTTACTTAAAATAAACGGGTGGTATACTACCACTGGCAAGTTTACTAGTTTTCAATTCTAAAATTGAAAAATTCACAAAAAATAAAATACAATTCTAATTTAGGCTGAGGGTAGCTCGTTGGAAAGCTTAGGATATCTACTTTTTAAATATGCAAACCAACTTACAAAATTCATTTTCATTTAATCCCAGAATTTTAAAAAAGAGCCAATGCCCATAGAGGTAATACAAAGTTCATGGAATGTCAAGTTTTTCTTTAACCCAAAGCATATTATCCTTGTTCAAATCTCAAAGTCATTCCAAAATATGCAGCATGCATTATATAATCACAATAAACATGTTCTCATGAGTTTTGTACCAAAATTATCATCAAACCAAAATTTGCATGAATTTTGAACACGGAAATTATGCATTAAATATAGAGAAAACACATACTAAAAACCAAGTTTGAATTAATGAAAGCTTACCTCAAAACTTCTTTGAAAAGCACCAAAGTTTGAGTTAAAAATAAAGCTTGAATTGATTCTAAAATGGCTTCAAACATGGCTGGGAATCATAGCTGCTTTGGCTGCAAAGAGAGCTTTGTACTTTATGTCTTTAGTCAGAAATTGAAGTGAGAAAGGGAGAGAATGAGAAACTAGAGAAGAAGATGGCGAGGGTTGAATAAAAGGTATCAAAATAATTGAGAGGAAGGGAGAGACAAGGTAGGTTCATGAGGAAACTTGTAAGAAGAAAACAAAGAAGTATTAAAGAAAAAATATCTTTATGTCTCCCACGGAGACTTTTAGCAAGGAATGCTAAAATAATCGAGGGGACAAATGAAGTAAGTTATGGAAAAGATGAGAAAAGAATTAAAAGGGTGGTTGAGAAAATATCTCCATGGCTCCTAGTAGTTGGGGTGAATTAATTTCATGTCTCCTTTGGAGACTTTTAGCAAAATGATAAGAAGGCTACATAATTGAGCATTAATTTAGAGGAATAAGGTTAGTGGAAGTGGGTGATAGGTAGGTTTTGAATGTCTCCTACGGATACTTTGTAAGAAAATGCCAAAGTGGCATTTTTTTAATAACTGAAGCAACAAAGACAAACTTGGTAATTTTAAATGCTACAAAATTTTAGATTGTCACATTTTATTCATTAAATTTTACAAAAATCATACCCGTTAAAATATTAGATGTTACAAATGGGTCTAGCTATATATTTACTTCGTAATATTAATCAATTATATAGTTGTATACTTATTTTTATTTGTAAGTTTTATAATATGTTCTCCTGTATGTACGAGTGATTTGGCTCTGTAATATCTATATATCATGCGTGTGATGCCAATATAAATGCTTCAGATTGTGTTTGCATTAATATTGCGAGTAAACAGAAATAAATGTTGCTAGTCAAGATTACTGTTTGGGAGGCAAGAAAGTTTAAGGAAAATTGATTAGAGAAGAGAGAGAAAGATTGAAAAAGAGGTCTCTTGTATTCTTGAAATGCTATTGTGAATGATGATATGAGCAGGTTAAGCTTTTCAGAACTTTAAATATCATTTAATTAATTAGGAACATCTTTTGACGAACTACTAAAACTGACTATAACTAAGCATTACGTTGGCAATTACAATTCTTGCAACTTTCGTCAATGAGTTGAATTTCCCTTTTGGTTCTTCCATACACACAGGTGCTATAAAATCCTTAATATTGAAAGTAGCCCCGTGCAAATGTGTTAGCACCGCTTGTCCCTTTTTTTTTTTTTTTTTTTTTTTTTTTTTTTTGTTTTCTTTTGAGGTAGCCGTCAGATTTTCATACACCTGAAAAATAAAAGCACTTAATTAATAGGGGTTTAGGTAGAGATCTATAGTGATTTTGACTCACATAGACAAATTATCTGAGATGTGAACTACTTAAGCGTGATGTACTGTAGAATAAAAAAATATATGGATTTAGGATTTGGAAAGGGAAAAAATGATACTTTTTTCTAAGATTAAAGCACAAAATTTAGTAATTTTATCTCTCTTCCAAATGAGGAATTCTCAAATTGAGAAAAGAATAGGCAAAAGAAGCATACGTAAAAAGGTAATGGTGCTTCATTTACACAGGGAAGGAGGTGTCTCCATTGCCATGCGCAATTCATATGGGACTACTCCCAAACCCCATCCCTTTTTATTTTAATTTATTTATTAATATTCATTTAAACGTTGAATCGGCTAGCATTTTTAAGATGATTTGGTTTATAACTTAAGAAAGAAAAGATCCCAGATATTTTTTGTAGAAGCAAAATGTTGTTGTTTTGTATTGAATCACTGCATATTCAAGTGTAGCCTGCATTGAAGGGAAAAAAGAAAACATATGCATCTAGGGTTTTAGGAGAGGAATGAATTATATCCTCATTTTTTAGATGAAGCAACAGAAATTATTTCGGAAGGAGCCAAAAAAGAAGCTCAGCACTAGGTTTATTTCATCCCTTTGTCTATTTGAAATGATTGAAATTGAAACCTTCATATTTTGTTTGTTATTTTTTTAATTATCGGTTCTATATGTCTTCCTTTATTTCCCAAGTTTAGAAAGCAAAATCATATTTCTTTCTTGGTGGTTCAAAACAACCTTTGGCTGAACCAAAACCTTAAGGTTTAAATTATTTTTGTTTTCATTTAATTCAAATGTAATTTACATGTCTTATTTTTTCTCTCGTATGGCACCTCCTTTTTTATAGTTGTGCAATTGTTATCAGTGTTTCCGCGTACTTTTTTGCTTCCCTGAGTACAATCTGACGGGAAAACCAGTTTAGGGCTTCGTTAAAAGGGATAGAGAGGAAGAAGGATGGAGAGAGTCAAAGGAAGGGAGAATGTGAGGGATGAAGAGAATTATAGTAATTTTTTATGTTGTTGCGCAAGAGAGATGGAGAACCAAAAGGATGGATAAGTAGATATATGTTTAGTTACTATATTGTCCTTTTTACTATTTTATATTAAACTTTTTTAAAGATAAAATGGTCTTTTTAAACGTTTAATGGGTAGATTGTATAGATCCCTCTATAAGTGGAGGGATGTAAAATAGTGGGCCTCGAAGGAGAAGGTATCCCTTCACCTCTCCTCTCCCTCCCTTTATCCCTTCAACTAAACAAAGAATTGGAGCTCCTTTGCCATCTCTCTCCCTCCACCGCTCTCCCGCCCTCCCTTTCTCCTTCCTAGTAAACATATCCTAAGAAAAAGCAATTAAATGCAACAAATATGTATTTTCAACATTGTTTTTTTCTCTTATATCTATTATATACATAAGGATAAATTGCTACGGTAATCCTCAACCTTTTACGAAAGTATGATTTTAGTCCTTAACTTTTTATTTTTCATTTATCAGTCCTCAACCTTTCATTTTAATTGTTGAGGAATCAATTTAAGAGTAAAACCATTAATTTTAGGGACCATTTTGTCACCTTTTTTTAATATCTGCGGGGGACCAGTTTATCACATTTTTGATAATTTTGAATATCAGTTTGTCACATTTTTCTGTCTAAAATTAATTGTTTGACTGTTAAATTGGTCCCTCAGCAGCTAAAATTAAAAGTTAAGGACTAAGACATGAAAAAAAAAAAAAAAAAGGTTAAGCACCAAATGCATGTTTACTTTCTTGAAATGTTTGAGACTTTTATACAATTTACCCAATATATAAAAGGCATGAATAAACAGACAGGTCACACGCCTTTTCTCAGTTATATCTATTCCCTCTACATATAAGGCACGATACACATTGCCAATATGCTACGATTTTAATCTGCCATTTCAATCTTTTCGTTCTACCAAATTTTGTCGTATTCATGCTTGCTCTTTTTTTTTTTTTTTTTTTAAAGTATATATCCTTACTATATATTTGCAATGTTGACTTTTTGGCTGTAAAAATTGGTCTTTTTACTTTGTTAAGCTAATAATTGAAAGAAAATAAGGGAAGAGAGAAAGTAAATTAAGATAAATAATAAGAAGGCAAAACATTGCATAGAGAACGAAGAAAAAAAAAAGAAAATGAGAGCATTGGAGAGATGACCAATGATTGAAGGCCGTGAGAGAATTAGACGATAAGAAATAAACGAAAAATATAAAGAAAAAGTGTGTAGAGAGATTGGTTATCGAGAAAATAAACTTGAGAAAAAAAGTAAGTACTCAAATTAAGGGTCAAGAAAATATAGAGAGCAAATTATGAGAGGAGAAAATAGAAAGATTGAGAGAAAGAAAATAGGGACCAAGATTGTTCATAGCAAGAAAATATGTGTAGAGAATAATGAGAAAGAAAATATTAAGGGAACAAGAGAAAAAAAATATAGAGCGAGAACAAAGAGAGAGAATATAAAATAAAAAATAAAAATTTTTCTAACTATTTTTTTATAAACATTTCAACTGATGAACTTTGATTTTTGGCCATGAATTGACTAAAAATGGGACGACAAAGAAATACTAAAAATGATGACAATTTAAGAAGACTCATTAAAGAAGAATAACAATTATAAAATTGAATTGAGATTGCTCCCATATTTTGATCAAATCGTTGAAATATTATCCAATCTCATATTCTCATTGAATAATAATGTCTATGTTTAAAAGTCAATTAGCCAAAATAATTGGATGTTAATTTTTCAGTTAATTTCATAAATGGCGCTAAGGTCTATCTCCAAGTTCTATTTTAGTTTCCAATGTTTAAAAAGTCGTATTTTGATTCCTAATTTATTAATTTGTTTTACTTTTGCTTCCTTTGTCAATTAGGTGCAAAACATTTAATGAAATATTCTTAAAATGTCCTACTTTGATCCTAGTATCTTTCCATAGTGTGATGTTGTGACGCCATGGGGAGGGGGTCAATAAGTTTTAAGTAAAAAAGTTAAAATTAAGGTAAATAAGACGGATTAAACGAGGTAAATAAAGAAAAAATAAATAAATATATATATAGAAAGTAAATAAATATCATCGGCAGTCACCATCACGTGAATGCCACGAAGGTAGAGCCAAGATTTTATTCTCATTCACCATCATGTGGTCGTTTACCACAAAGGTGGGTAGGTAAATAAAATACAAATATCAAGAATAATAATACAAAAAATACTTAAAATCATCATCTCTAAGATAAATTAAAATTATATAATTGACAGAGACGAAAATGACATCAACACCAGTCAAGTCGTACAGTACACGCATCATACTACAATAATAAAATAGTAATAAAAAACAGAAAATAGTTTACAAACCGTTCTATTTGAGATGAATCTCAAAGTCCTAACAAATCAATCAAAACACTTACTTGAAAGCAACTTGATAAAACATCACCGTACAGGTTTTAAAAATCCGAAAGGAATATCAACATTCAATTCTTCAAAATCAAAGATAGATATTATTTTCATCAATCATTCAAAAGGTTAAGCATTTGGCCAAAACAGTTTCAAAAGAGTTGCCAAAGAAAGGGATAGAAATATACATACATCCTACCTCATTTGAAATCCAATAACGTAAACTCCAAGTAAAATTTAATGCATGCTCCATATAGGTTTAAAACCTTGAAAACTGCATTTAAAATCAAAAATCACATTTGACAAATATCATTATGTTAGTTTAATTATCAGTGTGCCTTTTGACTCAAAATAATCATAACCCAAAATTAGAACCTTTTTAAAACTTGTCAGAATTATTAAACCTTAAAAACTAGAAATAAAAATATAAATTTCTAAGTGTACAGTCGGCTTGCCGAACATCTTGGTCTAGCTTGCCGAACCTGCATAGTTCGGCCTACCGACCTCTTAAGTCCAGCCTGTCGAATTGAATGAATCTAGCATGCCGAAGATCAAGTTTGGCCTGCCAAACTAGCAAAATCTAGAAAATTTTAGGTTTCAAACCTCAGCAATTCTGGGTTCAAAACCTAATTTTAAACCTGTTTTTCATTTCCTAGATTCATACAAAAAGCATAGAAAACCATAATAGAACAAATTTAAATCTTTTTCCCTAAATTTAAACTCAATTTCACTTTTGATTTGAAAATCAAAGAAAAATATAAAAACTTGGTTAAATCGATTCTAGCTCAAATTATGTTTAGATTCACTATAAAATAGTTTCTATAACTTGAATTGAACATTATCTGAGCTCAAGAAAGCTCGGATTCAACATTCAAAGAAAATTTAAAAAATTGAAAATAAAACTTTAAAATTCTAAAGAGAAAAAGAAGGCTAACCTCAATGACGTTTTTGGATGAAAAACTTGATGATTGAACTTCATATCTTGCCTCAAATTTGACGAAAAGTTCAAAGAAAAAGAGAGGGCAGAGAGAGTGCATAAAGAAATGAGAGAGAGAGTGAAAAATGAAGAAAGAAAGAGAGAGAGAAAATAAAATAAAAGACTCAAGTGTATTTTTGTAAATATAAAAAAATATGGTGTAAAAATGTCATTTGGTATTTTAAAAACTGAAAATCAAAGTTTTAAATCTAATAGATGAAATAGAATCTTCAATGACCAAATTAATATTAAATTCACTATTGACACACTTAATAATTAAACTTAACATAATTAATCCCACTTTAAAATTTAGAGTGTTACAGATGTAAATTCAATCTGTCAAACTTCAATCTGTCTTCTGGGAAGTGTGATTTTTTTTTTTTTTTGCTCTTACGAGTGCGTTTGGTAGAGGGATTCGAATTATGATGATTTGAATCCTTTTGATTAAAGTATTGTGATTTGAATTGTGATTTGAGTATTATGATTTGAATTATAATTTGAGTTAATGTTTGGTTGTGATAATTTTTTAATTTGAGTCAGGTAGAAGATCCAAATATGTGTTTGGTAAGTTTCTGAAATCCTGATTTGAGTTATAAATAAGTGTTTGGTACATTTGAGATTTGGATTAGAATTTTTTGGGCCTTTTTTGGTAAAATTAAAAGAATTTATCAGGAAAATAACACTTTTTTTTAAAAGTGCATAAAATTATTTTATCAAATAAGTTATTTCCATGTCATTGAATGCAATGGAAAATCCATGCTTGGTGTACATAAACACAATATTAATATGAAACTGCTCTTATAACTGTATTAAGTTCTTTGTTTTTTGCCTATTGATTCTTTTTGCCTGTATGATAGTTGGCTATTTGACAAAAATGGCTTAAAGCTCAAGCAAATGAGGACCCTTATTTATCAAGAAAAAACAAATTCAACCCCACTGTAGAAAACATTACTTTATGCTCTTATAACGATATATTTCGTGATACCAAAATTGAAAAAAGAACAATAACAAGTCAAAAGTCCAACATTCCCAGAAGTCCATAAAAAATCACAAGAGTAAAGCCTAAAATAAGATTCAGGATTTCTTACTAGAAGAACAACAACTTTAAGTCGAAATGAGACATACCCACAAGACAAAATTGAGAGAAGGAAGGAAGGATCTATTTACCATATTTGAGGCAACCGATTTTTCGGTAGAATCTGACGGAACCTTAGCAACTCGCGATAACACCAGTCACCTTCTCCGACGCCAACAACGATAACACCTCAACAACTACCAGTAGGCTAGATATGGTGTATGTTGGGTGAATCTACATCGGCAAAATAGACGAGCGAGTTGTGGGCACAACCTTTCACCGTCGGCAACAGAGCTTGCCTTTTTGACAGAGAGAAAGTGAGGGAGAGAGAGGGCGCTAGAGAGAGATATTGCAGACGAATGGTGGGTTTCTAGCAAACGAGAGAAATGGGATGGATCAACCATACCCTTTCATCATAGTTTCGGGATTAATAACCCTCAACGGTAAAAAAATCTTAGGCAAAGAGCTTGCCCAAGATTGTAGAGATTCTCTACAATCAGGGAATCACACGAGCGAGAGTTAGGCGTAACAAGAGGAATCGTTACTGTAGCATAGGCATTGAAGTTACAATCAGAGGACTTGGATTTTCAAGGCACCAAACGTGAATTAAAGGAATTAGGAAGACTCAAATCAGGACTTGAGTTGATTGAGTCCTAATAGTTCTCCAACCAAACAGACTTGTAAACATGTTTGTTTGCTTTGTGTTTTAATTTTTTCTCTTTTTCTTTTTGGGAAGTGTGAATTTTATGGTTCTGTTCCTAATTATGTGTTTTGCTTTAATTTTTTTGTCTTTTTTTTAATTCTTTTGTCGTTAGGTTGTTTTTATATTGTGACTTTTGTCTTTTACTAATAAGAAGCATATGCAAGGCACATATATTTTTTTTACATTTTTATGACACTAAGATCTAAATGTTTTTAAAAAAATTAAATAAAAATATATTAAATGAGGAGAAATTTAATTAGGTTCATTTGAAGATATAAGATTTGAGAATATAAAAAAAAGATCAAAATATTTGTTTCAATCAAAACATGTATGGGTGTTTGGATTTTCGGTTTGAATTATTAGTTTGAACTGAAAATATTATAACAATTTAAATTTTATGAGAGAAAACTATAACAAAAGTAGTTTGAAGTGTAACTTTTTCGGTTGAAACCAAATTACCAAAAGCATGTTAATTGTTTGTGTGAGAGATAAAGTGTGGATACACATGGATAATATTTTATTTTAAATAAAATAGTTAATCATATAGAAAATTAATTAAGAATTATTACGAGAAAATTACAATTAATCAAACCACATTAAAAAATTATTTGATGAGTTAAGACATATGTGAGAGAAAAATGAAGAAAATTAGATTAATGATATTTATTAGACAAATAGTAGTTAATGTGTCATTGCAGAAAAAATGTATAAGTAGGGAAATATTTGAGCGCCAAAAGCACAAAATGAAGGCAAGCTAAAATAAAAAGAAACATGAACGAAAATTGGAGGTCATATTTAATAAAATAATATTTTAGAGAATGTAAAAAATATGAAACGAAAATAAATTAGATGGAAAAAGTATTTCAATGATACACATTTAAAAAATTTAAGAAGCAAATTTTGAAATATACAAGATGTTATTGGAGAGAAAGTAACAAAAAATACTAAAGGAAGAAATGAAAAAGGAAAGAAAAAAAAAAAGAAAGAAAAAGCAAAAGGAAAAACCGTTAAAAAAGCCCAAAAAAGGGAAAAAAAAAAAAGAATTAAGGTTGGGGGGACACGCGTCCGCCCCACATGGAGAAACGCATTTGTGTGTTTTATATAAAGTATATATATTATTTTATTATTATTATTTTCTCAAAGAGTGTTACCTATGATAAAAGTTGGGCTAGCCTAATTTTTTATTTGCTTAACGCCCTTTGATTTTCAAAAATGTTTCATACTTGTTTGACGGAATGCAAAAAAATATATATAATATTGTCAGTGGTTACAATCCTTACCTTTGGACTATTCAGACAAGTAATTTTTTTTTATAGAATAATAACAATATGCTATATTAAATATAACATCAAGTTTTGATCATTCAATGTTGTCATATATTTTGTTCTAAAATAGAATATACCATATCCTTGATGTGGAGATATCAAATTAAAAAAATTGTAGAAGATTTGAAATAGCTATGTTCTTTTTTAGAAACATTACGATTCTGTTTGGGAACCATATAAACCGAAAAATTTAGTCAAAACACAAACTGATGTTTGACAATGTTAAAAGAAAAAATCAATTTAAACAATTAGTCTAAATTAAAATTCTTAATCACTAAAAAAACTAAACTTTTAGTCACAATAATTTTTAGTAAAACTTTTAGTCACAACATTAATATATATTAATCACAAATTTTAGTTCAATTTTTGTTGCGACTAATTCTTTTAGCTATGAGATTTTTAGTCATAAAATATCTAGCTTTTGTAGTGAATTCAAACTCATTTGTTACAATAAAAACTATTTACTTGAGTTAGAAAAGTGAAAAAAAAAATGAATGGTTTTTACTGTAACAAATGAGTTTGAATTGAGAATTTTAATTTAGACTAATTGTTTGAAGTGATTTTTTCTTTTAACGTTATCAAACATCAGTTTGTATTTGGACTAAATTTTTCATTCCAAACTATGGTTTTCAAATGAAGTCGCAATGTTTCTTCATAAAAAAAAATAGCCAATTCAAAATTTTTACATTTTTTTTTTAAATTTGGTGTCGCCACATTAAAGATATGGTATATCCTCTTTTAAAGTAAAATATACAACAAGATTGGATTATCAAAGTTTGATGTTATGTTTTAATATAACACATTGTTATTATTCTATTAAAAAAATGGTACATTATCTGAATGGTCTGGAGGTAAGGACCTAGATGCTCCCTACATACACACACACATGTTTAGGTTGTTTTATACTTGTTTTTATAGTTGAAGCATCTTGATTGTTCGCAAATAAAAATGCATACCTAAAAATTTTTGTATGACTTAAAATGAAGCTTAAAATTTTAGACAAGAGAACTAGATAATGTGAAAGAGGATGAGAAAAATTAATAATAACCATAAACTAAAATAGAGTAATTAATTTAAAATTTTATTTGAAGTAACAAATTTCTTCGAGTAGTACGTGCCAGAACTAGTATATATAAAATGTTTGGACATGAAATAGTAGCGAACACATGCTGACCAAGTAACCCCAAACACAATACATCATCAATTGTAAACTAGTGGGCATTTTTAAGACGGTTCATATGATCCATTATTCATTTATGGGAAAAGAACCAAAACACTCAATGTGTTTTATTTGAATATTATTTTTGCCTTTTTTATTATTTAAATGCCCGAATCATTCTTATCAAAATACTACTTTTTTGTTTCTCTTATTATTAAAATACTTAAAACACCTCTTGTATTTTTAAAATCTTAAAATCATACTTCAAGTACTACCTGAAGCAATTAATTTTTTAAAAATTCTAAGATTATCCTTCCCAATTTATGTTAAATGTTATTTTAAATAAAACTTAGACTTAAAAATTAAAGAAAAGATAATCTACAATGTTTAAATAAATTTTTTTATCGAAGCAAAGATTTCAATTATTTGAATTTCTAACTTTTTAAGATTGATTTTATTAAGTATTTTGGTTTGATAATGTTTTAAATTCTATTTAGTAAAGATTAAGAAGAGTAATTTTAGTCTTTTAAAAAGTTTAATAAAAAATAAAAAAAAACTTGTCAAAAACAAAAAGACGCGTACACATAATAACCTTTCGATTTAATATGTGTGATCTTTTTTTAGATATTCTCTTTCCTATACTTGAAGAAAAAAGATATCATAACTTCTTTACTTGATATCCGATTGAGCTTTTTTTCATGGCGTTCATAATGAAAAGAGGAGTAAATCATGATCAATATTGCATTTTTTTTTTTTAATGTCATGAACATTAAGATTGTTAGATTTATTAATAAATCAAAAACTTTCCTACCATTCATCTAACACAAATTTCAATTTTATTCTCTATTTAGATTAACACTTTAACTGTATATCTAAACATCGATTCCGATTGTAATTCAAATCACATAATTCAAAACACAAATCTCCAATCAAAATATTCCAAACTAATACAACTCAAATCTATCTACCAAATGGTCCCTTGATATTTCTTACCAACACAGAGGAATTGAATCTTCTCTACTTTTCTTTTCTTTTCTTTTCCTTTTTTTTTTATAACAACGACCAACGATATTTTCCAAAAAGAAAAAGACCATTGCCCTTAAAAAATAGGTCATGTGCTAATTGTGTGCATAATCCGTTTAAAATTTAACAGATGTGGTCAAAGGGACCATTGATGCAACACATTTTTTAAATTTAAGGAGCCAATTGTAAAAATTTTTAGTTCAAGAATCAATTTGCCAACTGCGATAAGTACAGGTGGCATTCCTGCAAAAACCCTATATTTACAAATTCTTTTACCAAAAATATCTAATCTACGGGGTGATATATAATTTTTTTACACAAACTACTAGGACGTTTGGTATTGTCAGTTCCAATCAAAATTTTTGGTTGATATATTGTGAAGCTCTTATATGTTATAATGTCAAGAAAAAATAAGCTATATTGTAAAGTTCTCATATACTATAGTGTTTTTAACTAATTGGTTCAAACCAATTATTTTTAACCAATAATTCCAAACACTGTACAAACAGAATTATTTGTAGTTTTGTGTAAGCTTCATGATCATCATTTTATAATTAATTATATTATTTGAATAGAAATTTGAATTTCACAATTTAACAGAGAGTCGAAGTGTTGAAGTAAAAGACATATTTAATTTGATAATAAACAACATTTTTATTTATTTTTTATGTATGTGAATATGTATTATCTCAACTTTTACCGTTCTATAATTTTGCTTCCCTTCCTCTGTCTTTTCCCTTTCTCCATTTTTTCTTGCAACTTTCCCAAAAGTTGTTGGCATTGGTTTAAGTAATTTTGTAGCGTAGTAAATCCAGATTTAAATAAAAATTTCGATTTATCAACCTTTGCCCCAAATTTCAGTGTGAATTTTTATCTCCCCCATTAAAACTAGATTATACCTCTCTTCCTTTATTCTAGGCATGCTCAAATTTTTTAATATACTAACTACCATACATTCTAACGTTTTCCATGACAACTGAGTAAGCATGAGATAATATTCCATTTAAAGGACCGTAATAGAGACAAAATCGCCTACAAAAACTAATTCTAGGCAAAAAAAAAATAAAAATTTAAGGACCTTTAATAACTTATTCAGAGTACAGCTTGCTTAGTCTTCATCGAAAACTTCTAAATTGATGTTAGATAACCAAACACAAACAGCAATGAACCATTCAGATCACTCCCAAACTACATTCTTTTTTTTTTCCTTTTTCAAGATTTTAGCTGTACTTACTTTCAACAATAAGAAGGTAAGAAAGTTGAGCTAACAAGTCCATTGTGCATCCTTATTCAACCCCCACATAGCTTTACACCATCTATATATAACCCAAACATCATTGTGCATCCTTATTCAAGCCCCACATTGCTTTACACCATCTCTATATAACCCAAACATCATTCTCCACGCCTTCATACAAACCAAAAGTACTTTAGTCTTTATCTATCCTTTTTACGTGCAAGTTTTTCCTAAAAAAAAAAAAAAAAAAATCCTTGATTTTGATTTAAACGGTATGGCATCCATTAATCGCTTCACCTTCGCCTTATTGGCTGCTTTTGCTTGTCTGACCGTTGATACCACTCAAGCAGCTCGTCACCTTCTTCAAACACCAACCGGGCCCAAGTTGCCACCAATGCCCACCATACCATCCATGCCGCAGCCCAACTTGCCCAATATGCCCAGAGGCCCAGCTCTCCCTCAGCCCACATTGCCCACTGGGCCCATTACAATCCCAAATATGGGCCTCCCACCATTGCCATCTATGATTCCTCTGCCCAACATTCCGATCAGCATTCCCAACATTGCAGCCATTTTTCCCTCCATCCCATTTCTCTCCCCACCACCTTCAAAATCTAGCCCTTGATGAGACTTCCATTTACATTTGCCTTTGCTATGAGGATATTTATGTCCATTGTGATTGTCTGCTTGTTCTACATGGAGTTTGCTTGAGTCTAGAGCTCTAGCTATTTACTTTGTTTGTGATGAAGTTATTGTTGTTTACCCTTTATTTTTCTGCTTAATGATTGTTGTACACTAGATATATGTATTTGTAAGTTTTATAAGATTATCTTATGTATGATCAGTCAACAAAGGATTTGGGGACATTGTTTGAACTAGTTTGTGGATTTCAAAGTTTGTTATCGAGAGTTATTAGGCTTTATTTTCACATCCCGTGTTCATCTACTTCAGATCATTAACATATATGTTTCATTAATACGTCATATGTGGAAATTTCAAAAAATAAAAATCTTTTTTTGTGTAAATAAAACGAGAGGAATTAAATGCACGCATAGCTTGGCAAAAAATCTATACCAGACAACAACGTTGTAAACTTATTTCTTCAATATTGATCGCATGAATAGTTTATTGATAAATCTAAGTATATGAATCCATCTTAAGGTCTATTGATACTCCTAGTTTGGAAGAAAAAATAAAACAAATACGAAAAGATAGCAAGAACAATCAAAAGAGAATTTAAGCCACTGTTTTTTTTTTAATTTTAAAAAGAAATCTCTTATACTCAACCTAAATTTTACGCTATATTTTATTTTCATAAAAAGACAAAGTCTTTAGACAAAAGTTTGAGAATGGAAATGAAAATGAGATTTTTTTTTTAAGAAATGGTGTTGGAATCAACTCTGAGATCTTGTTTAATTGTTTTTTTAGAAATTATTTTGAGTATAGGAAAATAAATAAATTTTATTTGATTATATTTCCAAAAATATATTTGCTGAGCATATTCTAAAAGATGAAAACAAAAAGGAAAAAGGAAAACAACTCCAGCCCAGTTTTCCATTTCCTTGGCAAAATATGAAAGTAGTTTTTCTTTTTCATTTACATTTTTCAGTGAAAAACATAACTAAACATGACTTCAAAACCATTTCCAACAAACATACCTCCGGAAAAGCAAGAAAAGGTTCTCAAAATGCTACCAAGCGGCCATAAGGTGCTTTGCCCTAACCATATGGTGTAATTCAAAGGTTATTATTGACTCTGGATGATGATGAGAACACATGCAACATTTTTAACTTTTACAAATTTTATTTTTATCCGTAATTTTTCTTTCAATTTTTTTGAACATGTGGTGGAAGGATTGAAAGGAAATTTATCGGTAGATTTTAGATTATTAGGCCTTCAAATCATCATTATTAGGTCCTTGGCAAGCTTCATAAACAAATAGTAGATTAATAATGAAAAAAGGTAGATCAAGACTATGAAATAAAAGGTAAATGCTGCCAATGTAAGAAGAAAATACCACATGTTGATATTTATAGTGGGCCACTCTATAATAAGAGTTGCATCTACTGTTCTTCACTATGATGATTAAACAAGTACAAAATACATGAGTTTGAACGCTAAAGATAAGAGATTTGCTTGAAGTGATTCCCTTAAAGAATTTTCTGCCCTTTTGAATAAAGGCTTTTACCTCTATTTATAGAGATAAACCCCTAAATCGTGGGCTCCTACTAGCTAGGAGAGTGGATGTGGTTATGCTTGTAGTAATGAGACACATGTTAGTTTTTGATAGGGTGCATACTTTGGACTTCTCCCCATGTTCTGCATCATGGTTTACTAGGCAACTTCTTGTGTTTGCCAAGCTCGAACCTATTTTGATGATGCCATTGATCCCACACTTGGAGATTCTCAGTAGCAATAACCCATCCATTCCAAGTAAAAGATAGCTTCCCAAGCGAACCAAAATCAATGAACCCATCGAGCTGAATACTAAATCATTAAACACAATCTTCTTCGGGCTAAAACAATCTTTGATTGAGCTCGAATCGATAAATCTGTAAGTTGGGTTTGCACACTATGTCCTTGCTCCATGATTTGGGCTTGACCAAATCATACCTCAACAGTTAACCCCCTACTCTTTAGTCAATAAAATTGGCTACAAGAGTGGAATAGATCACGCTGTACAAATCAACTCTTGATTTGCCTAACTATTGCATCCTCTATTTGAAAACCATGCATTCATGTCGTAATCATGACCCTTCCTTGAGAAGATGTGAGCGTCAATTTTACTGTACATGTGGCGCAATTTGATTGGTACATTTCAAAATATCACTGTACCACTGGCGTTGGTTGATAAGACAGGTTCTTAGATTTGAGTAGAAAATATTAAAGATGCTTACTTTAAGATGTTAGATGGTTTTGTAGACATTTAATCTCAACCGTCCAACTTAATTTTCAAACATATGAATTCCTATTCACTTTCTTTCTTCGTCTTCATTAAAAAACAACTCAAGGTTTCCTCTCAAGTTTTTTGAGTTCCTTAGGATTTTGCAAGCAAGATTATGATCTCTTTCTTGTTTTTCCTTGCGTTTTTCTCTCCATGAACATGTTTTCCTTTCCTTTCTGAGCATTTTGGTACCAATTTTACCTTATTTCTGAGAAGATCCGTCGTTTCTTGGATTGTTCTGTTTTTTAGGTTCAAGAACTTCAAAGAATAGTTTGAAACTCCAAATTTTAGGTTGTCTAATCATTTAACCTTAGATTTCCCTCAAAAATCCCTTTTGTTATAAAAAATGTTGAAGAAACCAATTGATATCAGTTCTAGCTCAAGTGAGAGTTTCAACCCCAAGGATAGTGACAATGATAGAGAGGTTGATGAAGGAATCCTCCAATAATCTAGGCTCTGATGGAGCTCGTGGACTGGCAATGCTAAAGTAGAAGGGACGCAGAGAATATTACGGACAGATCGAACACTTTTGCGACTAAGAGGAATAGACCTACAAGTACCTCGAATCAACATAAATAAATCACACCCCCTCAGGTCTTTAGGTCCCCAACTTTGGGCGTCACTTTTTTTTTTTTTTCCTACAAAAACCCTCCTTCAATCCTAACCAACAATGATTTGTCATCAATTTGAATCAAGTATGGAATTCCTTCGTCAATATAAATAAGGCTCCCTTATTTCGATGAGTTAGCGGATATGCAAAATGATAACTAGATTTACATTTATACTAAGTTCTAGAACTGGGACTTAGTCTTCCAATACCCAGTTTTGTGCTCAATGTACTACTTACTTCCAAATTTCCTTCACTCAACTTTTGCCAAGTGGGCTATAACTCCTATTAGCTTTTATGGTTTTGAAGGAAAAGGTGAACACTGACTTCACTATTGTCAATTTCCTAAGATGCTATTTTATGAAGCAGGCTAACAAGAACAAACGGCTGTTCTATTTTGTTTATAGGCAAACAAAGCAAATTATTGTAAACTTCATTAACACGGACATAGATTGGGAAGAGAAATATTTTTTATCATGTCCAAAAACAAATGGCTCTATCGAATAGCCTTAGCTAGCTGACTTTCGGTTTAAGTTTAAACATATTAATGAGTCGAATACTAAAGAATTTTACTACAGTTATCTTGACTAATCCTTACATATTCCCTCTTTTCTGCAGATTTCATGCTGAATCACCCCTACCATCTAACGAAACATTGAGGCAAAGATTCAACATGATTACATTGATCTCTGGTAGAACTTGGGCTAAGATTTCTTAACCTTCTCGCTGGGGAACTCATCTATTTAGAGAAGAATTTGAGACATCTCCTCAGGCATACCTTTATGATTACCTAAAAAGGTAAATTGGACTTTAATTATCTACGGTGCACTTCAATAATTATATGGTCCTTCAATGTAAATCATGTCGTTGTCTGACGAGGATGCACTTCTTGCAGAGCTCGCCTCGTCGAATGTAAAGATCGTAATGTTGCCCTTTATCGATGAATCCACAGCTTAACTCCTGGCGAAGAAGACAACTGCAAAATATAAGAAAAGAAAAGCGAGCACCATCAGCATAGCAGAGCAGGAGCAATCAGATAGCCTTGCTAAGGCAAAAAAGATCAACATTGCCAAGCCCTTACCACTAAAACCTAACTTTGGGATTCAGCTTCCTCCTAGAAAGGAATCAAAGAAGAGCTAAGAAGCTGCCCTTACACCAGAGGATAAAATCGAGACGGTCCCTTAGATGACCCTCAATGCCAACATCGAAGAGAGCATGATGTTCCATTTTGCAATAGCATCAAGAATCAGGAAGAGCTTCAATTTTTGTGTAAACGTCAAAAAGCTGGAAAGTGGGATTATGAATTCTCTTCATGATGAAGCCGTTATCTTGGCTACTTAGGTATGAATTCATATATTCTCCTTCAAGACTAGTTTTACATAATCAACTCTTAACATCAACTTGGATTTGTCAATTAGGTAGATGCCAAAAATGTTGAACACTCTTAGCGCGAGGTCTAGTTCTAAAGTCAAACAGTTGAGAAAATTGCTTGCAAAACAAGACATGAAGCTAACCAAGGCGATCAAAGAGAAGAATAGTGCTAGGAAGGCTCTGGCAAAGGCTCAGGAAGACGTTCGTCAACTAACTATGTCTTTAAATAACTTGAATCATAGGCTTATCGAGTCAGTTAGTACTAACTATACTTTTGAGCTCAAACTCAATGGTGACTGAGAATATGAAGGCTAAAGAAGTTAAATCACTGAGCTCAAAGAGCAGGTAGTTGAAGTCCATGGAATTGCTGCGATAAAGGAACAACTCGAACTGTACGAGAGGTACATGCAGAACAAGTTCGAAAGGCTAGACATAGATTCGAAGATCTCAGATCTCAAGGAAGTGTTAGCTCCTAACTACGATTATGATGAGAGTAAAAGGTTGTCGCTACTGGGACAGCTACCCAAAATTGTTGTCGCCTCCTCCAAGGAGGCAAATAAAAAAGACAAAGAGGCCTTAGAGCAGCCCATAGTTGATGCGAGCTCTTCTGACCCTACGAAGTGAATGCTGCTACTGTTTTTAATGTCTTTTTGGTTTTTTGTATCTAGTCTGTAATATTTTGGACAACTTTTTTATACATTGAATATGATTTCTTTTTGTTTCAACCCGAATAGATCAATCCATGTGAGTGGATTCTAT
>CAMOHE010039874.1:0-28900 GCA_946598075.1 Artocarpus hirsutus | reverse complement strand
ATATATATATATATATATATATATATATATATATATGAAATCAGTCAATTGACTGATTCGTTAAGAAAAAAAAAAAAGAAGAAGAAAGTAAGGAAACGTAAAAGGAACGTTTCACGTTTACTTTGTGACTTATGCATATATACATATATGTGTGTGTGAGAGAGACGAATGAAAGTGATTCGAAAGAAAAAAAAAAAAAAAAGGCCAAGACTAATTGCTTAGATATAAAAAGAAAAAGATAACTCTTATCTCAAGAGTTTTTTTTTTCATATAACTTTTACAAAATACTCAGAGAGAAAAACTGAGAGTTCTTTTCTAAAAAAAAAAAAAAAAGTCTGCTATCTCATATGTTGAGTACATAGCCGATTCAGAAAAGTGTGAGGAAAATTCATTCCTACAGTTTGACGCCCACTCGTCTTTCCATTGGTGTAGAAGCCTAGATTGAAAAATCGTGGTGTCAAAGAGGAAAGCTAGACTACCCTGATAGTCTTCAAAAGGTTAGTAAAATTCCTAAAGCTTTCCATTATTAATTAAAATTATATATTTATTCCCAATGAACAAAGTTTTGAGAAAATTTTTGTTTGTCAACAATCCGATCCTTCCGCTGCGTTTCATATTTTAATTCCAACACAACACTCATAAACATTTCAAGAAGAGCTCTGTCTATGGCAATGTAATATGATTAAACAAACAAGGCTCTACAAAGCTCTCGCAAGAATAACATATGCAAAATCATCATACTAGCAATTTTACGATTAAAAAAGTTTACGCAAAATGTCTATGATAACCTTGGCAGGTTAGTTTCACAATTGCAAAGAATAATCAAAATCTCTCGACACTCTGTGTGTTACGAAAACAGACACAAGGCCGTGCACTCTACCAAAAGTAAACCATGAGAAGTCATCATATCACCAAACTCCAGAAAAATGCACAACTAAAAATGTTTACCTTGTTTTGGTTAGTGAAAACAAAACGGAATGACGTTGTATACTAGTTGAACAACACGTAAGTATTACTCTTTGGAAACATTACAAAGGCCTCAAACTCGGCAAATAATTTAAAAGGATATCAAGAATAAATGTGTTATAATAGGGATGTTCAAGTTTGGAATGGCCAAGGCTTCAAGCTCAAAAGCGTTATAATGGCCAAGGTTACGAACCACCTTGCTAGCTGCTAGGTGTTTTGGGTGGTTTGAATAATCACAAGGGTGTGCAATAAAAAAGGATAAGCAAACAAACTTGACCATCAAATCTAACCAAGCAATTCAAAATTGAACTAAGGATAAAGTTAAATTTGGAATCAAGAAAGCTCGCATAGGTCAGTTGTTGCTTCTTCACAGACAGCTTCACACAACCAATCAAAACCAATTTATTGATAATAGATGCCTAATCTGATAAGCGGGTATAAATTTTGGACCTTGCAGAACTTCTTGCCCATATACCAAATTAGTCCACCTGACACGACTTGTTTTACTATACTAAACCTAGTAAATTAATGTGATCCAACCAAAATAGGTAAAATAAGATACGTCAAAACACAAGACCCTTCAATATAATAAAGTTAAATTGTATCTAGTCCTAAAAAAACTTGCTCAATATTTTGGGTCATAAAAAAGGGAACCAAATTGATCTAGAAACCAATAAAACAGTGAGTTAGTTTGATTTGTTTTTCATAGCTAATTCAGATTAATTATTAAAGATTATTAAACCAACTTCAAGGGAAAGGAGGGAAACACTTCTCTTAAAAGAACATGATTTCACATAGGAAAGTAAGAACTATGCATCTTAACATCCAAATAAAATTTTCCTGACTCTTGGTGGAGAACTCCAGGTTAATTACAGAATGTCCAATGTAAATGAAATCCCATTTGAAGTTCTACTGCCTCAGAAAAAGCTGAAATTATATGAGAAACGCAATTTTTTTTTTTTGTAAAAGCTTGTCTTTTATTACTGCACCTTGCTTCTAATTTGGAATTTTCAATTTCCTTTTAGAGGATGTATTGGTGACTGTACTGTTTACCCCACACCAATTCTTACCACATGTCAACCCATAACAATTCTATTTTTAAAGGCCACTTTTAAGAACAATTATATTGCCTGATAAAAACCAGCAATCAGCGAAAAGGCCTCAGTTATTTAAAAGAAGTAGAGGAATTGTCAGCACATAACCTGTCCAAATTTCTCTATAATGAATGTTAAAAGAATAATGAACAGCTGAAAATAAGAGAACCTCTGTATGTCTCAATATGCAATCATCATGTTATTATCTGTTACTCTTGGAAATTATGAGGTACGGGCATAAAGATATTCCCAGGTGTGATGATGATAAAATGGGGAGTACTTCGTTTTCACATACTTGTGGTATTCTCAAGCTCTTCGGTAACCTCTTGTGCCCGTAATTCAGCAGCTTTTTGCACTGCTTCAGCCTGTTGTTTTTCTACACAAGCACGAGCAGCAGCTGTGATGGCAGTATCAAGTTCTCTTTCTAAAGTCTCCACCCTTTGCTCAAGAACCTAGACAGAATACATAGATCTAATATCTAAGTCTACCTGAGAATAAGTTATAATACCTGTCTCATAGAGAAAGGTACCATGAACACATCACACATTGCATGGTAGAGCATACCAAGCACGATACATAGTTATGACCAGCAAATATATGATGCAAGTCATCTAAAAGCATGACACGTTATAACAAGTTATAACAAGCCATCTAAAAGCACGACACATTTATTTTAATAAACAGATGTTGCTTCTATGTTGAAACTTAAAATGAAAAGATTCTTTAGTATCTACGACGTAAATAGTTATGACCAGCAAATGTATGATGCAACGTTAGTTTAGTAAATTTAGCAACAAAGATCAGGGCACAGGATGGCAAAAATGAAAAAGAAATCTGAATAGACCACATGAACTTAAACACTACAACGAATTACAAAAAAAAAAGGTCAAAAGATCTAAGGTAAGCATATAATTAATGTTGGAAGTATTAGGCCAAGCTGGATTTGGACCGTTAAAATTAGTTTCTTTACATATCCCAGGAGATGCATTGCCACAACCTATCAAGGTCATACTAATTATGTTCTCAAAGAAATGCAAAACTAGTCCTAAACCTAAAACATATGGGATTGAAAAGAGTATGCCATTGATTAACCTAACCAAGAGAGTACCCTGTCCAATGTTATTAATTTACCTATTAAAAACCTGTACGTGATGCACATATACACGGCAAAAATATCCTATCTCATACCCATTTATGACACTTTTCTAAATTACCTTTCACCACAACAATTGCCCAAATTAATAAAAGTCCCTGGCACTCACTCTGACAATGCTGATAGCTAAGATAGAAAGGACAAATGGATCATAAGTTGAAGTTAATAATTCATCAATAATCAACACGCATTGATCAAAATTGTGAATAACATAGATACTAAAAAGCTATAATTCATCAATTATCAACATGCATTGATCAAAAATTGTGTATAACACAGATATTAGAAAACTAAATATTTCAGACATGCTATCATAATTATCAACAATTAATTTAGTTTAACATAGAAAAGGTTAAATCCTATTGGGCGAAATTTACACCGTCACCCATTTGTATATTGAAAATTAAAACCCATAACAAGAATCATTAAACAAACTAAGAATTGCAGATCAAACACCGTTTAAGATGGACATGTTGTAAAATTATTAAATAACCTTCATGGTCCGGGCTTGTTCTGAGCTAAGGGAGGCTTTAGCAAAAGTTTCTTCCTCAACAAAAACTGCTTTCTTGAGAAGAAGCTTCTGGAGCGACTCTAGATTGGATGACATCTCCGTGAAATTGGTAATCGCTTCATTCCATCTCTCACTCTCTTTGCTTTTATCTCCCATTAGCCTTCACAAGGCTTGAGTACAAATGCTACCAATTCTACACATTTTGGATAATAATAGGCTTATTAGGTAAGGCAAAGAATGTAGACATTTCTCAGCAACACAAATATTAATACTAAAAACGTGACGATGAAAACCTCCACATTTAGGCTCTTCAATTATCTAAAACTTTTCTCGCCTGTGTTGGGTCTTTTGTTCATCAAACGAATTCCAGCTTCCTGCCTATAAACTACGCTTAACAAAGATTTCAATTGAAAAAAAAAAAGGGCAAATTATAACTATACCTGTGTAGTTTCAACTTTTCACCACACACTGCCATATACTGGGTCACTGTAAGAAACTTTTGTCCTTAAAATTTGTTCCAACACTAACACCATGCAACCAGGCCTTAAGATATTGGAATTCTTTTCCCCTTAAGAAAAAGGTACAGCATAGCCCTTAACTTATTGCCATGCTGAAGTGAGCAACAGCTCAAAACATACAACTCCTTCATCTACAAGCATCAAAGCATGAAAGTGGAGATTTTATGGCCACATAAAAGAAGGAATTTAAATGTTTTAGTTCGTTCTGTGTGCTGTTTGTTGTCTTCGGAAATGGAATAAATCTTTTCCCAAAGTTTAAACTTTGACTGCACAAAGGCAAGGACTGAAACAACTATCGAATCTAAAAAGATATTATAACATGGTGATTTAAGTTTCCCAAATATAAATGATCTTATCTTTTATTATTTTCCACTCAAAATAATGTGAATATTTCGGATGTTGAAACCAACAATTCAGGACAAAAATAAGTGCAAGTTGAAACCAAAATTTCATTCATTTTTTTTAAAAGAAAAAACCTTTTCGTTGATAATTAATCGATTACAAGGAACGAGGATGAGATATCCTCGAAACAAAGAAAAACAGGAAAACATCAAAGAGAAGGAGCTAATATGAAAAACGAAAAAACTATCAGCGAACTACATCAAAACCAACTTAAAACAATCAAAGAAGAAGGAATTCCTTTGAACTCTTTATCAATCCAACCAACTAAATGGAAACAAAAATTTTCATTGCAGAGACATGGAACGACCAAGAATCACCTCGAAGATCGAAAGCAGAATCTGCGAATTAGAAGCAGGAAACGCGACACTGAAATCACAATTCACACGTTTCAAAATTCTTCTGTATTTCACAGATGTTCAAATGCAAAATTTTCCCTTAGCTCTGAAGTGGGAGCCAGTTTCCTTCCGAGTAAGAATTAGAGGCACCGGTGATCAAGGACTATTTTGTCTTTTCGTAATTTAATTTACTTTAATTTAGTTTTGGATTTGTTACTTGTACTAGTGAAGGCCACGTGTTTGTGCTTTTTTTAGTTTTGCTTACATGAATATATTTATAATCGTGCCGGTATTTCCAATAAAAGGTATTTTTGGTAGAAATAGTATTCTTGCTTATTTTGATGGCCTTCAATACCAAATAGAGGGTGCAAGAATTACTAAATAAGGGGCTATAGGCTTACATTCAATCCTCAAAAAAGAGGATTCAATTGAGTATGGAGGAGTCAAAGAACTTAAGCCAAAATACCAAGCAAAAACATTTTCAAATCATTAGTTCTAGTTAAAATTGTTGAAAAAAATGGTTAATAATTATTTTGAAGAGTCATTTTGAGGCTTAATTTTTATGGGACCCACTTTGTAAAAGTAAGAGGTCTTGTCGGATTTGCGTTCTCTGTCACAAGGAGATCAAACTTATATATTTATATACTCAAAATGGTAATCGTGTGAATGAAAAATTGATGCTCAAAGTGTGCTCATTGACATTTAGATTTTATTAGAAAAAGCCTAAATGTGGAGTCCCACATTAGTCAGGCATTAAAGCTTGATATCCCCTGACATGTATAAGTACTAGGGTAGTTCCACATTGGTTAGGCAATAAAGCTTGACATTCTGTGACATGTATAAGTACTAGGGTGCACAAAGCTTTCCTCTTGCTTTCAAGTCTTCTTGCTCTCTTCTTGTTTTTGAGTCTTCTTGTTCTCTCCTTTTTTGTCTACTGTTACTGCTGTCATAGACTTTTTTGTCTACTGCTATTGCTGTCATAGACATTTTTTGTCTACTGCTGTCATAGACTTTTTTTTTTGTTTGGTGATAGAAAAAGACAGCCTATTTGGTGATAGAAGAAGACAGTTGTCGTAGACTTTTGTTTCAAGTTCGTCGAAGGCGGTGTTCGATACCATTTGTGTTCAATTGAGATTTGGTTTATAAACGAAAGAATATTTCAACGAAATTAGAAATAAAATATTACAATGAAATTGAACCTTCAAACCAAATCTCAACAATTGAAACGAAAATATGTTCAAATGTCAACAATTGAAACAAATCTCAACAATTGAAGCAAAAATTTGAAACAAAAATATGTTTAAATCTCAATAATTGAAATGAAAAAATGTTTAAATCTCAACAATTGAAACGAAAATAGTAGTTAATGTGATGACCTGTCTTTTCGGACAATCACTTAACTTTCTTAAACATTAATCTTACTTATTTAGTGAGAAAAATACTAAATAAAAAAATTTCCTTAAAACTTTTTAAGAAACATTGACTGAATTATAGCTTAAAAACTTAACTTTATAATTATATAAAATATTTCGTAAAATATAACTTAAAACTTTGAAAACACTATATCAAATAGTAGAAAAAACCTTTTCTTTAAGTAGAGGAAGCATACTGTAATGATATCCATACCTAAATCTTCGTTTCCGTCCTCCATAGCACCCAGCTCTTCTAACAAGTCCTACTGATTACCCATAGAACTACCTATGGCATAAAGAAACTTTTAATGAGCTTTCACTCAATAAGTTCAAACGAAATCTCACAAATTATTTTCACATACTTTAAAAGCTTTTCTCATAAAGACCTTTTTCTTGAAACGTTTTTCATTAAACATTTCTTAAATGTTTTTCATAAACATTTTTCATAAAACATTTTTGAAACATTTTTCTTAAAACGTCCTTCATAAACCTTTTCATGAAAACATAAAAATGTTTTTCATAAGCATTTTACCTAAAACATTCCTCAGAATGTTTTTTATAACATATAAACATTTCATAACAAGGAATACAGACAAAATCAAAATGCATGATTCTCTTTATGCTCAATTATAAGCATCTTATGTTCATTTATTTCTTACTTTAACTATTTATCCTCGTTCTTTAACTTTACTTATCTTATAAACTTTAGTGTTCGTACCAACATCATTAATCATGAGATCATAAACATGATGTTTCCCTTGTGAAAGACTTGAGACCATCGACTACCGAGGCCATAACTTTAAGTTTACTTGCGTATCTCATATCAAGGAGTTCACAACTTTAACTTTACTTTCAGTACGTAACAAAAAGACTAGTACGACACTTCTTGTTTATCTTTATTTTACCTTCTTTTTGACTTTAGTGAGCATATCAAATGCTATCATATCATATGCAAACACATTTGCAAATCATAACCTGTTTTCTTTGAAACTTTTTGCATAACAAATGCAACATAAAACTTTATGCATTAACAAAACGCAAAGCATACTTTAAACATAATTATTGCAAATAAATTGCAAACTTTTACTTGATCTTTAAAAACTTCATGCATGTTAAATGCAATCAAGCTTTCAACATAATAGATGCAACTACATTGCAAATCCTAATTTAAAATTTAAAACCTTTTGCATAACAAATGCAAACATACTTTTAAATCAACTTGCATGACAATTGCAAATACATTTGCAAACATATAAATAAGCATTTGAAAATCATTTACTTCATGTTATAGGTGAGGTTTGAAACTTACTTGTCTATAGCTTTAACATTCCTGTTTTCTTTCTTTTTCTTTCATTAGTTGGCCTTTGTGTCCTAATTATATGACACCCGCCTTATTAGTTAACTTTGTTTTTATCATTCTACTCAATTGATCATAAAATGTAAACATTAACCATTCTTTCCTTTTAACTTAACTTGATACCTTATCGATTTACCCTTTTCTTTATGTTGTACCCTGTTGCTTTTAACTTTGTAACCCACTAGGTTACTATACCTTTTACTTAACTCTGTAACCTATCAGGTTATCACTCTTTTTACCTAACTTTGTAACCCATCGGGTTACCTTTTTCTTTACTTAACTTTATAACCCACCGAGTTACCTTTCGTTTACTTGAACATCCCTTATTAAATTTCCCATCTCATGTGACAGTTTTGTTACTTAACGTAGAATGGAACACTTTTTGTCTAAGGGCGTTTTGCTAATTTGGAGTGTTAGGCTCCATTTAGCCGTTTCTAAAAATGACGTTTTAACCTTAACGAGTTTTTTGTCCATTTTGTAACTTATTAAACTTTTTGCTCAACTTTTTCTTTTCATTTCTTACATGTTATGGAGAAATTCCTACAAAGCAGTGTTTTCCAACATCGGGCATTTCAGGTTCATTTTGGCTATTTTCATAAAATGACCATTTTGCCCTTAACCTTTTTCTTTCATTCTTTCCTTGACTAAACTTTGAATCCTTTAAAAACAAAATCCCTGTGGTTACTTACTCCCACAGAATCGCAAGAACCCAACATTCCCTGGTGAAAACCCAGTTTTCATGTGATTTTACCGTTTTGGCCCGAAATACAAAAATCTTTACATTTTTGCCCTCGAAACCAAAATCAATTACTTTGTACCAAAAAATTTAGCTTTTCACAAGGAATAAAACTTACAAAAGCTCTTTGGTCGAATTCTAAACTTTTCATAACGTTTTCATTTCTTGAAATTTTGTGCCCAAAATTTCGTAAAATTCATAACTATTCAACCGAGTAGAATTTTGGCAAGCTGTCCATGTTATCTTAATAGTTTCAATGAGTTCTACAACTTTTGTGTTTTAACTTTCCTCAAATTCCAACGTTATAGTAGACTTTTTGGCTAATTTTTAAATTTGCTGAGCCTTTGCAAAACTTACAGTTTAGTCCTTTTGAAATTTTACAAAACTTTATTCACAAAAATTGTTTCCCTCACTGTTTTGGCAGTTCCTATACCATATTTGGAACATAAATTGGCCTCTAAGGCCCTCAACACTCCATTCCTTTGAAACTAATTAAACTTTACAAAGTTTAACAATTTTTCACTTTTAAACATAAAACCCTTACTTTCCTTCTTTCTATCATCGTCACTATCATCATGGAAGATAAACCAATCATGCCGTAATGTCCATGTTACATGCTATTGTTGAAAAAATAGTATGCAGCAGAATTTTAAAAATTTTTATATCAAAGTATTTTTCAAAACATAAGTTTGACACGTTATATGCATAAATTAACTAGATCTTACTAACTTTATAAATGCCGAAAAGCTTCTTCAATCAGTAAAGAGAAGTAATGTTCTCGAAAGACCTCAACCAACTAGCCTTTGTTACTATTCTCTATCCACGATCAGAGTGAGTGTGGGTTCACACGTATAGCTCTTCCACTAGGCGACTCTCCCTCCAACCAATTGAGAAAACCCAAAGCTAGGGTTTGTGATTTGTGAACAAGAGCTCTCAGGGAGTTTTTAGAATCTCAACAATAGAGTTTCACTCTTAATCTCTCAATTGATCTAAATAATAATGAGACTTACTCCCCTTTTATAGAGGTTGGGCCTAAGAGTCAATCCTTATTAGATAAAGCCTCAAAAATTCAAATCAAAATTAAATTCGGATCAATATTTGATGAAATCTGTGTGAAATCATGTGATCTTTTTATCACGCTGTCGGCATGTTGATCTGTCCAACTGGCATGCCAAACTTTCCCCATCAATAGGCCAAATATGCGATAAAAATTTCAACAAATTTTTTATTTTTCACACAAGATTCTATAGGATAAAGTTTCAGTTTTAATTCAAATAACCCAATAGAGAAGTTATCTAATTAAAACAACTTTATCTAGATAATCTCTAGGAAAATAAATAAATTCTTGATAATTCAACAAGTTGATCTTGAATTAATTCAAAATTAATCCAACCGATAAACAGACATAAATTATCTGTTCCTAATAATTCAACAAGTTTATTTTGAATTAATTTTGTTTATATTGAATTAATTTTATCAGAAAATTAATTCAACTGATAAACAGACATGAATTATCTAATTTTACCAAATTTCAATCAATCTGATAAATCTGACATAAGTTGCCAATTATTAGAAAAGCACGCTGTATCATTATAGGATTTTTGTGAGCTAACAAAGGGGACCTGATGGACCTATATAGTTCAAGCTCCTGATAATTATGAAACCCAATATCCAAGATATACATTTCATAATTATAAATACCAACACTACTCCACTAAAAGCTTAGAGCTGCACTCTCGAACTATATAGAATTACGAAGCCCATATAGCTAAGTCTCCGTGATGTATCATAATGTATCGTATCCCCATAGGATTATCTATAATCGACTTATGGATAAGTTCTGTCTTACCTTCCCGATTATTTTTATCTTATGTTCCATTATTTCATTATCGAAAAACTTACCATCCAAAGATAGTATACCATTCGGTTACATCTATGAATCTAAATGGTTAAGCGCTCTAGTTTTTCAATTATAGGATAATACATATAAGAGGATATCACTACTCCTAAAGAGAAGCTATGGATTCTATATCTATAAATAATAGGTCCACTTATCAAGAGCTATGCCTCCAACATACCAACATGCGTACCACTATGAAAATGTGGGTGTCACCCTTTGGTACATAAAAAGACACAAATCAAGATAACGGGCCCATTATTCATCTTAGGATTAAGATACAATACAAATGATTGTCTAAAGTGAATCAATTTGTCTAGACAGAATTATTAATCTAAATCAATTCACTTTATATCCCGATCCAACACATCATCACCTATGATAATATTGTAATGTTTATATTCGTTGAGTCCACCTTTAATGGTCAAGACAAACCATTTCCCAATAGGGATATAGATAACATAACAATATTTACATAAATAAAACGCCCAACTTTATTCTCTCGATTACAGATCCTATGATTTAGACCATCACCTTAAGAATCTTGTCTTTAGCATAATCTGTCTATCATATGCCTAATTCTTAAAGGTTTAAACCGACAGTCATAAACTTTTGTTTGCTTAACATACATTTAACAAATATAAACGTAAAGAAGACAAGATTTGGTATATAAATAATAAATAAATTCTTTATTGATAAAAATGTCTCCAAAAACATATTACATTTTTACTTCTTAGGGCGTACATGTCTAACAGCCATAGCTTAAACATTTCATCAAACACTTGGCATACATATTTATAACATAACCTTTCAAGTATAAAGTTTAGAAATTTACCTAGACTTTATTAAGCTTTTTGATCCTCCATTGCTAAGCTCAAAACTTTATCATGCCTTGAAAATTCTTCAATCTTCAACATTAAAACCTGCTTTAATACTTGATTTGGAGGCTTGGGAATTCATCAAAATTTTGAGAGTATTATCTAGAGGGGGACGGTTTTTCATGGAGGAAGGAAATGGACATTTTCTTGGTTTCATTTCATGAAACAATGATATAAACAATTTCATTTTTTTATAACCTTTGATGACTCACCATCATCATCATCACTTGATATCATCTTTGGCTTAACTTGGCAATGTGTAATTGGGCCACCCAAGGTTGGTGGCAATTTTCCATTCGTAGTGGTGTCCACGGTAGGTCCCGTAAAGACTTTTCACACAGTCTAAAATTATACTGACAATATTTTTTTTATATTGCTGGTATTCTTTTCTATATAATTCATAAGGTCCCACAACCTCCCATACTCATTTTTATCCATCATCTAATGTAATTCCAATATTATCTAACTTTGTACAATCTAAATTTATACTAACAGTATTTTTTATACTGTCGGTATATTTTTTATACTGCTATAACATTTCTTATTCATCCATATTCTTCAAATAATATTATTCCTATACTACTTTAAATTAAATAGTCTAATTTTTATATTGCTTAACCTTAAACAGTCAAATTCCTATACTGTATTACTTTTACGGTGTAATTTTTATACTACATAACTTTATCAGTGTACTTCCTTACATTGCATTATTTAAATACTATATAATTTTTCATATTATTATATAGTATTTTTCTTAAAATGTATTTTTTTTTTAAATTTGTTGCAACTCATTTTGCAACAATTAAACTTTTCAACTTATTTTCAATCATTCCTTTTTTATTTAAGGCTATGGCATGATTTTTACCCTTAAAAATCTCATTTTCGACTTTTATGGAATTTATCATAAAATTTAGATTAAACTATAATCGTTGCAATTCATGTTTCCGCTTAACTTAATCTTTAAGTTATTGCATTTCTAGTGTACTAGAAATGCTTAGGTGTTACAGTCGAGGCACGTGTGGCTCACGCTTTCCTTAAAAAAGATTCGATCTATGCATGATCGAACAACGACTACGACGATAGCAGACAAGACTCAAAAAAGCAGAGAGCAAGAAGACTCAAAAATAAGAGGAAAGTTTTGTACTATTTTCTGTGTGCAATTTTGTCTAGTACCTATACATGTCAGGGGATGTTAAGTTTTAATGCCAAACTAGTGTGGGACTAGATAACAAGTTTTAATGCCTAACCCATGTGGGACTCCACATTTAGGCCTTTTTCAAGGAAATCTAAATGTCAATGTGTAACACCCCGAAGTTAATTAAATGATATTAGAGTGCTAAATTGTGGATTAGTGTGCCATAATGAGTATTTTAAACTTAATTTGATTATTTTTTGAAAATTATGTAACCTTGTGTTATTTTACTCTTTTAATAATTTTTAATTAATATAAATTGTTTTTAATTATTAATTTAAATTTCAATGAAACAATTTGATTTGAAAACAGTGTGTAGTTGCACACAGTCTTGTGCAACCACTTTTCTCTCTCTTCCTCTATTTATTGCATCTCTTTCTCTCTCTTCCTCATTTTCTCTCTCGCTCTCTCTCTCCTCTTTCTCTCTTTCTC
Organism: Artocarpus hirsutus; assembly: GCA_946598075.1. Taxonomy (NCBI): domain Eukaryota; kingdom Viridiplantae; phylum Streptophyta; class Magnoliopsida; order Rosales; family Moraceae; genus Artocarpus; species Artocarpus hirsutus. The sequence goes on along the minus strand of CAMOHE010039874.1, from coordinate 16,017 downwards.
TCGGCTCTTCTCTCACCCTCTCAATCTCTCTCTAAAATTTTGAACCAAAAAATTGATTTCAAGCATCGGGTTAGTAGATTGAAGGCTCGGAAACAAAATTCAACAATAAAAACATCATTTTAAAGCTTTGATTCGAGGTTAGTTTCTAAAAATTCAAAAGTTTTTCTATTTTTTAAATTTTTCTTACATTTTGAAATCTAAGAGTTTCTAAGCTTAGAAAAGCTTCAATCTAGGTTAGAGTAACTTAGAATAACTAGAATTTGAAACTTTGTTTGATAAAAAACGAATTGAAATCAAGATTTTTCATTTTTCCTCTATTTTCTCTATTTTTGGATTTTTGTGAAAATCTTGTTTCAATCTTGTTTTAGTGAGTTGAAAAGTGTTTAATAATGTTTATTTATCAATTTTGATCATTACCTATGCCTGGAAACTAAGAAAAATAGGTTGGATTGAAGATTTGGGTTCGGGAGGCTGAGAACCTATGCGTGGAAATTTTTGAAATTTCCCAGATTGGTAGGCCAAACTTGAACTTCGACAGGCCGGATTCATACCACCGGCAGCCCAAACCTGAAAATGTTCGGCCAACCGGACTTGGATTTTCGACAGACCGAACTGTGCAGTTCGGCCAGCCGAACCAGGGGGACCGACAGGCCGACCGAACATAACCTAATTTTGTGATTTTTCACACGTTTTCACTGTTTTGAACCCCGATTGAAATCCTGATTTTATAAAATGATTTTGTGAACCTAAATGGCACACTAGGACACCATGAGATGATTTGATCACATAGGATACCTCGGATTAGGTACTAATGAACTAAGTTACTATGCGTTTAGGATTTGTGCGTGGATCCGCGGAGCTAACATATAGCAGATCGGGATTACAGTGTGAGACATTGATACAGATATCGAGGTAGGACTTCTACCATTTTCTTTGGTAGCCCCATTTCAAAATGATTTAAGCCAAAAATGGATTTTTATCAAATATTTTCGATGAATGATTAAGAGATGTTCATAATGAACTTCATAAAGGATGTAAATGACTACATTCGATAAACAGAAATTTAATGATTAAAGAAAGATATATGGGCATGATGCCATAACAGAGATCGGGTCATGTAGTGAACGACCTTGGGGGCAAGTCTCGAAACCCAACTGGGCCACTTCGGTGGTGAATATTTGGTTTGCCGAGAGAATTAAAAAGGTACTCTTGACAAACTGTTTTCAATGAAATTTTATTAAATGTAAATACATATTTGATTTATTTAATTATTTATTTATTGAGAAAGTTTTATTAGAATATTAATTTGTTTATTTTAAATATAGTCCTACTGAGCCTTTCGCTCATGTTTTTATTTGTTTTAAAATCTTACCCCTAGGTGGATATCAGCTTAGGACCGGAGAAGAATCCGCCGACCGGACTTACGACTAGTAGAAGATTTGGGTAGGTTAAAGTACAATTCAAGGCATATAAAATCTTTAACTTGTTCTTTTATTATGGGCTGCGGTTGTATAGTAATATTGTCAGTACTACATGTGTGTGCACAATTTGTGGGCCAGTGGGACCCATACTCGTTCCACCTCATATTTAATTATTTTTAATGTTCATTTATTTGCTAAATTTTTGTGATGGTTTATTTTATTTCTTTAATTTATTCTATTCAAGCGATTTTAAAATTATCGCATTTTACCTATAAAACTAATTCTAAAACCCAGTTTTTAACTAAATGTCTATTTATTTAACTTAATTAAACCTCCACGTCACCTCTTGTACTCCGGGGTGTGACAGAATGGTATCAAAGCTCAAGGTTATGAACCTTGGGAATTGTGCACACATAGGTACGACAATGGAATACCACTGACAGTTCAAATTTTGTTTTCAGAAGTGAGAGAATGGCACCTAGATGTCGTTCGACCGCAGATGCTGAGTTTGGAAACGATGAGGGCATGATGAGGGCTATGTTTGCAGCATTTTGGCAGATGGCAGCAAGGGCAAGACTAGATGATTCCGAGGCTAGTCGTCGGCATACGTACTTTAAGGAGTTTTGACATACATCTGTACCGACTTTTAATGGAACCAGAGACCCGCAGGTGACAAAATATTGGTTAGACTCGATTGTGAAGCATTTGGATACGCTTGGTGTGCTAGTGGAGTATCACGTGGAATTCGCAGCATATAAGTTTGAAGGTGGTGCTAATACCTGGTGGAAGTAAGCAAAGTGCCTAGAAAACAATGGTAATATTGATTGGGATAGATTCGAGGAGCTGTTCTATGATAGGTATTTTTCGCAGGGATACAGGGACCAAAAGGTGGTAGAATTCTATAGGTTGCAGCAAGGCGATATGTCAGTTCGGGAATATGAGGCGAAGTTCAATGAATTGGCAAGGTTTGCTCCCTCAGCAGTGGCATCCGAGCGTGAGAGGTGTATTAAATTTCAGGATGGACTTAAGGCTCCTATTCGACGATAGATGGTTGCCCTACGACTTTGAAACTTTGGAGAGCTTGTGTCATTAGCAATATCAGTAGAGAATGATTACGCATAGCATTGTGAGAATTGGGCTAAGGCATCAAGAGGACCACAGAGGAGCGATAGGAGGAGCGTCAATAGTCGACCGACTCCGAGAAAGAGCAAACAGGGTGGCGTGAACAGCGGCAGTAGTAGTTCATCCAGCAGCAGGCGTAGCAACCCCTACAGCTTCCATTGTCATTATTGCCAACAGCCAGGACACATCAAGAGGAATTGCCCGATCAGGAGTGCTCGCCTAGGACTTCAGATCGGAGAAGGAGCTAGTCGTCAGCCTCAACTTCAGACCCTACCTCAGCCTCAGTAGTATCCTCAGCTTCCATTCCATCAGTTCTCTCCTTAGCAACTGTCACATCCAGCGCAAGGACACCAACTGTAGGACTTTCAACGTAACGTTCCTCAGTATCGAGCATTGAGTACAACTAGTGTCCAGTCGCCATCATCACAGCAGTATTGGCCAATTAATCTAGGAACTAGAAATGTAGGTAGAGGAAAAGGAAAAGCTCCAATGCATGTTCACGTGATGACATCAGGGAGTTCAGATGCCCAGACCAATAACGCAGTTGTCGATGGTACGATCATGGTTTCTCAGTCTTTAGCACACGTGTTGTTTGGTACTGGTGCCACTTATTCTCTCATTTCGAGTTCATTTGTACATACCTTGGGATTAGAAATAGAAGAATTTATTGAACCCTTAGTTATAGCTTCACCCTTGGGACGGGTGTGTGTGAATAATATATGTAAAGCTTGTAAAATAAAGATCGGTGATGAGATTATGAAAAGTGATTTGATTGTAATCCCCATGAGAACCTATGATATAATCCTAGGGATGGACTGGTTGTCCAGATACAGTGCAGTAGTGGATTGCCAACTTAGGAAAGTGACCCTAGTGTTTGATAGGGGGATGGTAATCACCTACCAGGGTGGTGGTGATCAGTTAATGAGTGAGCGTCGTGTTAGGGCATGTCTCGGAGGGTGAAAGAACGCAGTTTGTTACGCTATCTTCATGGATTTAGAAGGAGAGCCCAGTGTTTCGAGAAGACGTACAGTGATTCCAGTGGTAGACGAATTCATGGATGTCTTCCCTGACGAGCTACCAAGATTACCACCGCATCGAGAAATCGAGTTTAGTATTGAATTGTTTCTGGGGACAGCACCTATTTCTATAGCACCTTACCGGATGGCGGCGGCAGAAATGAAAGAACTCAAGAAGCAACTTCAGGAACTTACTGATAACGGATACATCCGAAATAGCACATCACCGTGGGGAGCACTGATTTTGTTCGCAAAGAAGCATGATGGAACTCTCAGGTTATGCATAGATTATCGGCAATTGAATTGAGTCACAGTGAGGAATAAGTATCCATTGCCCAGGATCAATGAGTTGTTTGACCAATTGGGAGGTTCGCGGTGCTTCTCAAAGATAGATTTGAGGTTAGGATATCATCAGCTCAGGATTAAGAAAGAGGACATTCCTAAGAGGACATTCCTAAGACAGCTTTTAGGACTCGGTATGGATATTTTAAATTTCTGGTGATGTCATTTGGATTGACAAATGCTCCGATAGCTTTCATGGATTTGATGAATAGGATATTCAGGCCTTACTTGGATCAATTTGTGATTGTGTTCGTCGACGACATCTTGGTTTATTCTAAGACTTGGGAGGAGCATGAGTAGCATCTCAGGATCATGCTTCAGACTCTGTGAGAACATCAGTTGTATGCCAAGAAAGAAAAGTACGAGTTTTGGTTAACAAAGGTCAAATTTCTAGGTCATGTCATTTCTGAATAAGGTATCTCAGTGGATCCGTCTAAGATCGAAGCCATTGTGGATTGGGAATGACCAAGGAATGTGGCAGAGATCCGTAGTTTCTTGGGACTTGCAGGATATTATAGGAAATTTATGAAAGACTTCTCGAAGATAGCAGCACCGTTGACAAGGTTGATTAGGAAAAATGTCAGGTTCGAGTGGAATGAAGAGTGTGAGTTCGCCTTTCAAGAATTGAAGAATCGGTTGACTTCAGCACCAGTATTGATCATTCCCAGCAATGACGAGCCGTATGAGGTTTATACAGATGCTTCAGGGCATGGACTAGGATGCGTATTGATGCAACAGGGACGAGTTGTGGCATATGGATCGAGACAGTTACGACCTCACGAACTGAATTATCCTACTCATGATTTGGAGCTCGCAATGGTGATTCATGCATTGAAGATTTAGAGATGTTATTTGTTCGGGGCAACATTTCAGGTTTTCTTCGACCACAAGAGTTTGAAGTATCTGTTCACTTAAAGGGATTTGAATTTAAGGCAGCGGAGATGGATGGAATATATGGAAGACTATGATTTTGCATTACAGTATCATTCCAGGAAAGCTAATGTTATCATAGATGCACTCAGTTAGAAATCTTCAGGAATTCTCGCTTGTTTGGCTCTCGAGGATTGGAAAAGGGTTGCGACGGTAAGTGAGTTCGGTCTATAGTGTTGCGAGGACTACGATCATATTTTGGTGTATCATATGGAGATGACCCCAGCTCTTGTTCAGATGGTGAAGCAGACTCAGTGGCAAGACCAGCATCTTTAGGGAATCTGGACGCGAATTTAGAATGGAGAGCAGTTCGAAGAATGGAGGATACATGCAGATAGATCGTTACTTCAGGGAGCGTTTGGCGGTTCCAGCTATCGCAGAAGTAAAGAAGGCCATAATGGACGAAGCTCATAGGTCTCAGTTCACCATTCATCCAGGGGTACAAAGATGTATCGTGATCTAAAGAGGCAATATTGGTGGAGAGGTATGAAGAAGGATGTTCGAGAATACGTGGCCAAGTGTACAACTTGTCTTTAGGTGAAAGCTGAGCATCAGAAGCCAGCAGGTCAGCTTCAGCCACTTCCTATTCCAAGGTGAAAATGGAAACACGTGACGATGGATTTTCTTATCGGATTGCCAAGGACGGAGCAGTGGCACGATGCGATTTGGGTCATGGCCGACAGGCTAACGAAGTCAGCTCATTTCATTCCATTTAGATCGACATGTTCGAGGAGGATTCTTGGGGAGTTGTATATGCAGAACATAGTATGATTGCATGGAGTTCCTTTGTCCATCAAATCAGATAGAGACACCAAATTTAACGCCAGGTACTGGAGGAGTTTTCAAGAGGCGTTTTCAGGAGGCTATTGGCACAGATTTGAATTTTAGCACAGCATTTCATCCTCAGACCGATGGGTAATCTGAGCAAGTCATTCAGATTCTCGAAGATATGTTGCGTGCTTGTGCGTTAAACTTCAGCGGGAATTCAAAAAAGTATCTGCATCTGGCAAAATTCACATACAACAACAGCTATCAATCGAGTATTGGAATGGCACCGTTCGAGGCATTGTATGGGTGACCATGTCGATCACCAGTGTGTTGGGCCGAGCCAGAAGATAGGGTTATTCTTGGGCCATATGAGATTCGTGATAACAACGAGAAGATTGTCGTGATTCGAGATCTATTGAAAGCAGCTCAGAGTCAATAGAAGAGTTACGCAGATAGAAGACGTCGACCTTTGGAATTTGAGCTTGGAGATTTCGTACTCTTGAAGGTATCACCTCGCAAGGGCATTTCGCGATTTGGAGTAAAAGGAAAACTTGCACCAAGGTATGTTGGACCGTTTGTGATTGCTCAATGTGTTGGCATGGTTGCTTATCGACTCAACCTTCCTCCAGAACTTTTGCATGTTCATGACGTATTTCATGTATCGATGCTTCGAAAGTGTTCACCTGAGCAGGATAAGATCGTTTTGTTTCAGGACGCACAGATTTAGGAAGACACGACATATGAAGAAGTGTCGATTCAGATCATCGATTGTAAAGTGATTAGCTTACGTCGTCATGAGATCTCGTTAGTTAAGGCCGTGTGGCAGCATCACGGGGTTGATGAAGCCACTTGGAAATTAGAGTCGAGTATGCGGGAGTTGTATTCGCATTTGTTTTGTTTTTGAAATCGATTTGTAAATTTCGAGGATGAAATTTCTTTTAGGGGTGGAGAGTTGTAATGCCCCGAAGTTAATTAAATGATATTAGAGTGCTAAATTGTGGATTAGTGTGCCATAATGAGTATTTTAAACTTAATTTGATTATTTTGTGAAAATTATGTAACCTTGTGTTATTTTACTCTTTTAATAATTTTTAATTAATCTAAATTGTTTTTAATTGTTAATTTAAATTTCAATGAAACAATTTAATTTGAAAACAGTGTGTAGTTGCACACAGTCTTGTGTAACCACTTTTCTCTCTCTTCCTCTATTTATTTCCTCTCTTTCTCTCTCTTCCTCATTTTCTCTCTCGCTCTCTCTCTCCTCTCTCTCTCTTTCTCTCAGCTCCTTTCTCACTCTCTCAATCTCTCTCTAAAATTTTGAACCAAAAAATTGATTTCAAGCTTCGGGTTAGTAGATTGAAGGCTCGGGAACGAGATTCAACAACAAAAACATCATTTTAAAGCTTCAATTTGAGGTTAGTTTCTAAAAATTCAAAAGTTTTTCTATTTTTCAAATTTTTCTTGCATTTTGAAATCTAAGAGTTTTTAAGCTTAGAAAAGCTTCAATCTAGGTTAGAGTAACTTAGAATAACTAGAATTTGAAACTTTGTTTGATCAAAAACGGATTGAAATCAAGATTTTTTATTTTTCCTCTATTGTCTCTATTTTCGGATTTTTGTGAAAATCTTGCTTAAATCTTGTTTTAGTGAGTTGAAAAGTGTTTAATAATGTTTATTTATCAATTTTGATCATTACCTATGCCTGGGAACTGAGAAAAACAGGTTGGATTGAAGATTTGGCTTCAGGAGGCCGAGAACCCGTGTGTGGAAATTTTTAAAATTTTCCAGATCAGCAGGGCGAACTTGAACTTCGGCAGGTCGGATTCAAAGGATTGACAGGCTGAATTCATACCACCGGCAGGCCAAACCTGGAAATGTTCGGCCGACCGAACCAAGGTGACCAGCAGGCCGACCGAACATAACCCAATTTTGTGATTTTTCACCCGTTTTCACTATTTTGAACCCCGATTAAAATCCTGATTTTATAAAATGATTTTATGAACCCAAATGGCACACTAGGACACCATGAGATGATTTGATCACATAGGATACCTCAGATTAGGTACTAATGAACTAAGTTACTATGCATTTAGGATTTGTGCATGGATCCGCAGAGCTAACGTATAGTGGACCGAGATTATGGTGTGGGATACCGACATGGATATCTAGGTAGGACTTCTACCCTTTTCTTTGGTAGCCCCATTTCAAAATGATTTAAGCCAAAAATGGATTTTTATCAAATATTTTCAATGAATGATTGAGAGATGTTCATAATGAACTTCATAAAGAATGTAAATGACTATATTCGGTAAACAGAGATTTTAATGATTAAAGAAAGATATATAGGCATGATGCCATAACAGAGATCAGGTCGTGTAATGAACGACCTTGAAGGCAGGTCCCGAAACCCAACTAGGCCACTTCGATGGTGAATATTTGGTTTGCCGAGAGAATTAAAAAGGTACTCTTGACAAACTGTTTTCAATGAAATTTTATTAAATGAAAATACGTATTTGATTTATTTAATTATTTATTTATTAAGAAAGTTTTATTAGAATATTTATTTGTTTATTTTAAATATAGTCCTACTGAGCTTTTCGCTTACGTTTTTATTTGTTTTAAAATCTTACCCCTAGGTGGATATCAGCTTAGGACTGGAGAAGAGTCCGCCGACCAGACTTATGACCAGTAGAAGATTTGGGTAGGTTAAAGTACAATTCAAGGCATGTAAAATCTTTAACTTGTTCTTTTCTTATGGGCTGTGGTTGTATAGTAATATTGTCAGTACTACATGTGTGTGCACAATTTGTGGGCCAGTGGGACCCATACTCGTTCCACCTCATATTTAATTATTTTTAATGTTCATTTATTTGCTAAATTTTTGGGTTGGTTTATTTTATTTCTTTAATTTATTCTATTCAAACGATTTTAAAATTATCGCATTTTACCTATAAAACTAATTCTAAAACCCAGTTTTTAACAAAATTTCTATTTATTTAACTTAATTAAACCACCACGTCACCTCTCGTACTCCGGGGCGTGATACAATGAGCACAATTTGAGCGTCAATTTCTCATTCACCTGATTATCATTTTGAGTATATAAATATATGATTTTAATCTCCTCACGACTGGGAACGCAAATATGCTAGACCGATCACTTTTACAAAGTGGATCTCACTAAAAATTAGGCCTCAAAATGGTTATTAACCATTTTTTCCAACAAAAATCACATTTATCAATCAATCTAATTGTTAAAAACCAGATACCTACTAGTAAATTATTTTTTCAATACATACTGGAGAAATCTACGATGAAAGAAGCGCCAAACTTGATCTATCTTAATTAATTTTGTTGATAATCCTATACAAAGAGTCATATGAAAAGATATATATATCAGGGATGGCAGCGGGGTAGAGTGGGTTAGAGTGGGTATGCTTCCTTACCCCCATAACCTATTACTCTTTTGCCTCTATAACCGCCCTCACGCCCACTTAATTTAAGGCGGGGTTGGAGTCGGAGGAGCAATTTTCATGCCCTACCTATTTACTCATTAAGAGTTTTAATAAAATTACTATAACATTATTAAACTTAAATCAAATTTCATTAAATAAATTGTAAAATTTAACAACTAAATATCTCATACAAATAGTCCGTAAACAAAATTCAAAATTCATCAATCCAAAAACTAAATATTAAAAACATTATTCCTTTTCTTTGCACATTCTCTTCATATTTTCCTACCAAGTCTATAACTATATAAATATAAATATTAAAATATATATAAAATAAATAAGGGCACATATCATCCCAGCAGGGATGAAAGTGGGGGAGCTTGCTCTACCCCATACTCTGCTCCCCTCCCCATATAATATTCCCATACCTGTCCTATAAGGGGATACCCACCTACGGGTGAAAATGTCATCCCTATAATCTTCTCGTAATGCTTCTAAAGCACAGTGTCTTCTTTAGATTCTTTGAAATTATACGTTTTTGGAACTTCTTCTTGAGATGGCAGTTGCCTTTTCATTGGAACATAGAGTCAAAGGTGTGTTTTACTTATTTTGTTCCTCTTTTGAATGGATTTATATGGACTTCTAATAATTACTCTCTAGCTTGTAAGAAAATCTAAATTTGTCCTGGTGCGCAGAGGCTATGGCTGATCATGATAGGATAAACTTGATGATCAATGTATTGATGAACCAGTATGAGATTGTGGCTGATGATTATAAACTCAACGATCAAGAAGCATTTTATGCGTTTTGCCCTGAATCAACCATTGTTTTATCATAATTCTTTCAATTCTATGCTATTGTTTGTGTGAAATGTCTTGAGTTGCTCAAGTAGCTTACTTCGATTCTTCATGGTAAATTTTACTTTGCTTATACATGTTTTACGGAAATGTTCTTTCTTTAAGAGTGTTCCTTGTATATTTCTCATGAAGGTACTAATTATTTTACAACAATTTTTTTTTAAGTCATATTACAAACGTACCAAAGAGTCAATTAGAAAATTACGTCCATGTAAATTGTGATTTGTGATAGATCTACACATAAGTCATGGATTCATTGTAACATAATTTTATTATTTGATTCGTTTCGGGAAGAAGTCTTGGAGTGCGAGGAAAGTTCCGATCTCCACACCCCATGGCAAGCCGAATTTCACTCCTTGAACATTAACTTTTCCCTTTGTAATCAGTACCGATTCGATAAAGTATCAATAATTTTTCATGTACTTAGCTAATAATTAACTCAGCAAAGACAACTTTCACTATAGCTCATATTTCGATGTTTCCTCAACACCATAATGGTCAATACATTGTTCTAGTCTCGAGTATGGTACAATGAACGCACAACAAATATCACCGTCTAGGACCAGACATTGGACTTCAGCCCAATATTGTAATGTCCCGAAATTAATTAAATGATATTAGTGAGTAGAATGGTAGATTAATGTGCCATAAAGAATATTTTAAACTTAATTTGATTATTTTGTAGAATTTTTAAATTAATGATATTTTTTATTATTTTAATGATTTTTAGTTATTCTTAATTATTTTTGTTGTTATTTTAAATTTTGAAATAAAATAATTTGTCAAATGCCAACCACGTCTTTTTTCTAAAAAAAACCGTGGGTGGTACATGGTTTTTTTTGTTGGCTTTGCTTCTCTCTCTTTGTTTATTTAAACTCTTCTCACTCTCTCTTACTCGTCTCCCTTTCTTCCCTCTTGGTCTCTCATTCTCTCTCAATTTCTCTCAAAATTTTTGAATAAAAAATCACGCCCAAGCTCGGGTCTAGCGGATTGGAGGCTTGAGGACGTGATTGAGCGACTGAAAACACGATTTAAAGCTTCGATTCGAGGTTAGTTTCAAAATTTCTAAACTTTTTTAAATTTTTCAATTTTTCTTGCATTTTGAAAATTTAAGCTTTTCTAAGCTTAGAAAACCATCAATCTAGGTTAGAGAGACTTAAAATAACTAGAATCTAAACTTTGTTTGATCAAAAATGGATTTAAATCACAATTTTCTATTTTTCTCTATTTTTCTTCAATTTTAGAATTTTTCAAAATCTTTATGCAATTCTGGTTTAAATTGGTTCAAAAGTGTTATATAATATTTTTTTTATCAACTATAGATGTTTTCCATGCTTGAGAATTGATAAAAATAGGTTAGAATGAAGATTTGGGCTCAGGAGGCCAATAACCCGTGCTGGAAAATTCTAAAATTTTTTTAGTGCGGCAGGCCAGATTCATGAGTTCGGCAGGCCGGATTCATACCACTAGCAGGCCGAACCTGAAAAAGTTTGGCCGATTGGACCTAGTTTTCCGACAGGCCGACCGGCATAGTGGAATTTTGTGATTTTTAACCCGTTTTCACTATTTTGAACCTTGATTTAGATTTTAACAAGATAATGTGATTTTATAAACTCAAATGGCATACTAAGACACCATGAGACAATTTGGTGACATAGGATATCTTAAGTTAAATGTTGATGGACTTAGTGATTGTATATTTAAGGTAGTTTGTGGATCCGCAGAGCTAACGTATAGCGGACTGAGATTACAGTGTGGGACACTAGCACTAGTAATGAGGTAGGACTTCTACTCCTCTTTCTTGGTAACCTTGTCTTCAAAGGATTTTGATCTCAAAAGAAATTCTACCAAAATGTTTTCAATAAATGACATAATATTTTAAATGTTTCAAAAAGGGGCTTTTGGCCACAACATGATTTCTTTCGAAATGATCTTTTATAAAATGATTTTCTTCAAGGTTCTTTTGAAATGATTTCTTTTAAACGAATTACAAGGTACGGTTAGATAAACCTCTTAATGAATTCTCATTAATTGTCAGAGGATGCATGCTCATAAAGAATCGAATAATGAATGTAAATAAGAATACTTGGTAAATGGGTTTTAAATAATAATAGAAATATTTATATATATATATATATATACGGGCTTGATGCCATATCAGAGATTGGGTCGTATAGCGCGCGACCTTTGGGGCAGGTCTCAAAACCCAGCTGGGCCACTTCGGTGGTGATTATCTAGTTTGGCCAGAAAAGAATGTAAAGGTACTTTCTAGACGAATATTTTGGTTAAGACTTGTTTAAATAAATTTATTCAATTATTTATTCATTTATTTAATTAATTAAGTAATTAATTAATTAATTAATTATTTATTTATTTATTATTTGAACTTTGTTCTAATTATTTCTTAAAAGGTAAATTTTGTATTTAAATTAATTACCTGTTTTTAAAACCTTAGTCTTGCTGAGCCTTCTGCTCACTTTTTATTTGTTTTCAAACCTTTTCCCCCTTTAGGTGACGTCCAGCTTAGGACCGACAAAAGACTACTGACCAGACTCACAAGCAATAAGGGATCTTGAGTAAGTTAGTAACTGTAAAAATTCAAAGCATATATTATTTCAAATTTTATTTCTTATGATTACTGTGACTGTAATAATTTATTGTCGATACTATGTGTGTGCATACGTTGTGAGCTGGTGGGACCAGCATGTACCATCATTGCCCTTTTAATATTTTATACCATTTTATTTTATCTTATTTATTAAATTATCATAAATGTTTATTCAAGAAGGATTTCAAAATTATCATGTTTTTCATAACTAATTAAATTTTTAAACTCATATTTTTATTTAAATTTTCTCTTAATTAATTTAATTAACCTACCACGTCACCTCCTGTACTCCAGGGCGTGACAAAATGGTATCAGAGCTTAAGGTTATGAACCTTGGGAATTGCGCACATATAGGTTGTCACGCCCCGGAGTACGGGAGGTGACGTGGTGGTTTAATTAAGTTAATTAAATGAGAATTTAGTTAAAAACAGGGTTTTAGAATTTGATTTATAAATAAAAATGAGATAATTTTAAAATCGTTTGAATAGAATAAATTAAAGAAATAAAATAAACTATCATAATAATTAAGCAAATAAAAAAAACATTAAAAATATTTAAATATGAGGTGGAACGAGTATGGGTCCCACTGGCCCACATATCATGCACACACATGTAGTACTGACAATATTACAATACAACCACAGTCCATAATGAAAGAATAAGTTAAGATCTTACATGCCTTTATTTATTATACTACAACCTACCCAAATCTTCTACTGGTCGTAAGTCCGGTCAGCGAACTCTTCTCCAATCTTAGGCTAATATCCACCTATGGGTAAGATTTTAAAACAATAAAAATGTGAGCGAAAGGCTCAATAGGACTATATCCTAAAATAAACAGATAAATATTCTAATAGAACTTTCTTAATAAATAAATAATTAAATAAATCAAATATGTATTTACATTTAATAAAATTCCATTGAAAACAGTTTGTCAAGAGTACCTTTTTAATTCTCTCGGGCAAACCAAATATTCACTACCGAAGTGGCCCAGCTGGGTTTCAGGACCTGCCCCCAAGGTCGTTCACTACACGACCCCGATCTCTGTTATGGTATCATGCCCATATATCTTTCTTTAATTATTAAAATCTCTGCTTACCGAATATAGTCATTTACATTCTTTATGAAGTTCATTATGAACATTTCTCAATCATTAATCGAAAACATTTGATAAAAATCTATTTTTGGCTTAAATCATTTTGAAATAGGACTACCAAAGAAAAGGGGTAGAAGTCCTACCTCGATATTCGTGTTGGTGTCCCACACCGTAATCTCGGTCCGCTATACGTTAGCTTCGCGGATCCACACACAACCTTAGATACAAACTAGGTCTATTAGTATCTAATCCAAGATATCCTATGATATTAAATCATCTCATGGTGTCCTAGTGTGCCATTTAAGTTTATAAAATTATTTTATAGAGTTGAAATTTCAATCGGGGTTCAAAACAGTGAAAACGGGTGAAAAATCACAAAATTTGAGTTATGTTCGGTCGGCCTGCCGATCCCCCTGGTTCGGCCTGCCGAACTGCACGGTTCGGTCTGCCGGAAGACCAAGTCCGGTCGGCCAAACTTTTCCAGATTCGGCCTGCCGGTGGTATGAATCCGGCCTACCAAACACATGAATCTGGCCTGCCGAAGATCAAGTTCGGCCTGCCGATCTAGGAAATTCTAGAAATTTTCACGCACGGGTTCTCGGCCTCCCGAACCCAAATCTTCAATCCAACCTATTTTTCTTAGTTCTCAGGCATGGGAAATCATCATAAACAATAGAAAATCATAGTAGAACACTTTCTAATGGATTAAAACAAGTTTTAAACAAAATTTTCACAAAAATCCAAAAATAGAGAAAATAGAGGAAAAATGAAAAATCTTGATTTCAATCCATTTTTGATCAAACAAAGTTTCAATTCTAGTTATTCTAAGTTACTCTAACCTAGATTGAAGCTTTTCTAAGCTCAAAATTGCTTAGATTTCAAAATGCTAGAAAATTTGAAAAATAGAAAAAGTTTTGAAATTTAGAAACTAACCTCGAATCGAAACTTTAAAACGATGTTTTTGTTGTTGAATCTCGTTCCCAAGCCTTCAATCTACTAACCCGAAGCTTGAAATAAAATTTTATTTCAAAATTTTGGGAGAGAATGGGAGAGAGAGAAAACCGTGAGAGATAGAGAGAGAGGAGAGAGAGAGTGAGGTGAGAGTGAGAGTGAGGAGAGAGAAAAGAGTGAAATAAATAGAGGAAGAGAGAGAAAAGTGGTTGCATAAGATTGTGTGCAACTACACACTGTTTTTAAATCAAATTGTTTCATTGAAATTTAAATTAACAATTAAAATTAATTTAGAATAATTAAAAATTATTAAAAGAGTAAAATAACGCAAGGTTACTAAATTTTCACAAAATAATCAAATTAAATTTAAAATGCTCATTATGGCACACTAATCTACCATTTAGCATTCTAATATCATTTAATTAACTTTGGGGTGTTATAACTCTCCACCCCTAAAAGAAATTTCGTCCTGGAAATTTTACAAATCGATTCAAAATCAAAATAAATGCGGATACAGCTCCCGCATACTCGATTCTAATTCCCAGGTGGCTTTATCAACCCCGTGATGCTGCCACACGACCTTAACTAACGAAATCTCACGACGACGCATGCTAATCACTTTACGGTCGATGATCTGAATCGGCACTTCTTCATATGTCGTGTCTTCCTGAATCTACATATCTTGAAATGAAATGATCTTATCCTGCTCAAGTGGTCACTTCCGAAGCATCGATACATGAAATACGTCATGAACATGCGAAAGTTCCGGAAGAAGGTCGAGTCAATACGCAACCACACCAACCCGTTGAGTAATCACGAACGGTCCAATATATCTTGGCACGAGTTTTCCTTTTACTCCGAATCGTGAAATGCCCTTGTGAGGTGATACCTTCAAGAGTACGAAATCTCCAACCTCAAATTCCAAAGGCTGACGTCTTTTATCTACATAGCTCTTCTGTTGACTCTGAGCTGCTCTCAATCGATTCCAAATCACGACGATCTTCTCATTGCTATTACGAACCTCATCTGTGTTGGAAAAATAATACGCAGTGGAATTTTAAAAATTTTAAATCAGAGTATTTTTCAAAACACAAGTTTGATATGCTATATGTATAAATTAACCTGATCTTGCTGACCTTGTATACGCCAAAAAGCTCCCGAAATCTGTGTAGAGAAGTAACGTTCCAAAAGAGCCTGAACCAACTGGTCTTCTTTGCTATTCTCTATCTATGATCGGAGTGAGTGTGGGCTCACACGTACAACTCTTCCTCAAGGTGACTCTCCTTCCAACTGTTGGAAAAATAATACACAACGGCATTTTAAAAATTTTAAATCAGAGTATTTTCTAAAACACAAGTTTGACATGCTATATGTATAAATTAACCTGATCTTATTGACCTTGTATACGCCGAAAAGCTCCCGAAGTCTGTGTAGAGAAGTAACGTTCCAGAAG